>OZ014471.1:25041575-25273120 GCA_963965965.1 Trididemnum nubilum
AGGTTTGATTTTGCCTATAAGACTCTGGATACTGTTTATAGCTTATCATTAATTTTCTCACTACATTGTTCTTAATAAATTCACAGTGTTTTGCAATATCTTTAGAGAATAATTTTCAATAAATTTTGTGAAAAGAAATGGTTGAACCAAACAATATGGTTTGCGTTTAGGAAAGTATTAAAAAAGCTTGATCTATAATCAGTTCACGTTTACATCCGGGTCCTAACAGATGAAATTAAGGCCTTAAAATTGATCGTTTTTATGTTCAGAATTTAGCTATATTTCCATTCTTGGATTATGGCCTTGTTGCATTACCATAATCTCATTTGCAGAAAAGCAATCTCTCTTTTGCGGGAAAGCAATCTGGCGTATGGACGCTTTTTGTAGCAGCTAACTTCTGGCAAAGAGCAGGAGTCGCTGTGTGCTTCGTTAACAAATCTTATCTACATTACTGCAGTTTTAAGGCAAAATATGGCAGAATCAAAGCTTGACAAGATATTGATATCTCTGAATTCAGTCAACGAAAGACTGGATACTATCGAGTCTAAGCTAGAAATACTTAGAAAAAGAATGGATCATATTGAGACCAAATTTGACTGAATGGAAAAGAATTGATGCTTTTGAAAAAAAGCAAAAGCTTGAAAAGAAAAAATAAACTTTCGTAGAAGCTCTAGCCAACAAAATTTCGAAAAAAGAATTTGACAAACTACCTATGAGAATGGATTATATTTTCGACCAAGGAAGGAAACACCATCTCATGATCGATCTTTACAATAAACGTTTAAATTTACTTGTTGCTGGGTTTGAAGATAGCAATGCACATTGCACGGGAGACTAAAGAGCAATCGAAAGCCATTATTGATGATTTTTCGCTTGATACGCTTCAGATAAACCCGGCTGAAATTCATCTGGTTAATGTTCATAGACTTCTCAGGCACACAATGTCATCAAGAGGCAAGCAAGTAGCTTGCCCTATAGGCTAATCATTAAACTACTTAACGCTTTTGAAAAAAGGAAAATAATGGATTCATTGCCCAAACAGCATATAACCAGAAACAATGCAAGTTGGCAACTTCTAATTTATCAATATTTATCAGCGAGCATCTGCCGAAACAATTTCAAAATCATTAGAAGTCTTTAATGTCCGAGTTTAAAGAAGCAAGAGTTGAGAATAAATCTACATACTAGAAACCAGTTGATGGCGAATACTGTTTGTTCGTTGAAGATACTAAAATCTCACCATTTGAATAGTTTTGATCACTCATTCCGATTCACGATGATGACTGTACAATTATTGCTCTTTGCTTTTTGTTTGACAAAGTTTTTGCTGACTCATTACTGTAAATTGTCCTATTTGTACTGTTTAAACTTTATTTAGTTCATTATGGGTCATATGCACTATCGCGGATTAACAATATTTTGGGTAAAAGTCTAAATTAAATAACGGACCAATGGCTAAAATGATTATGATATTGAGGGTAACTTCTCGGAACTTATGAACCCAAGTTAACTTAAATGTATTAAAGGCGGTGAATCATCCCGCCAATTCCGGTGGTTTACAATAACTAAAATTGAACTACAATTTTTGATATTTTTTCTTTTAATTTTGGGGCTGCGGTTGCAAAAATGTTCAGCAAATACAAAAAGATATCCCCCGAAAAAAGTTTTTGGAAACTCTGAGTTTTGTTTTTCCCGCCAAAACCACAGTTCTCTAAACTGACAAGTTTGACGTCTTTCGTGGTCGACTCCTGGCAAATCATAACGACTTCCACTGGCAGTTAGGTGGCCAGATCAACCATCAACCCTGCAGCTACAAAGCAGCTCGAGTCATAAGATGCACAGAGCTGGATAGCGCTGTTTCGAGCTTTTAGCTCTCATCGGCAGCCCTCAGCTTCTCTAACAAAGTCATTCCCCAGCTGAACAAGACTCTTGGCCGAACTGGACAAACCTTAAGGGCTTGCACAGCGGCAGAGGCTTTGTAGGGAATAACTGCCAGTGAAAGTCGTTATGATTTCCCAGGAGTCGACCACGAAGGACGTCAAACTTGTCGGTTATGATTTCCGTGGTCACACAGCGGGAACCCTTGTATTAGGGATAGCCTATGGCTATCCTTACTGCAAGGGTTCAGCGATTTTTTCACTTGTTTATTTGAAGTACCACAAGTGAAAAATTGTTTATTCCCTACAAAGCCTCTGCCGCTGTGCAAGCCCTTAAGGTTTGTCCAGTTCGGCCAAGAGTCTTGTCCAGCTGGGGAATAACTTTGTTAGAGAAGCTGAGGGCTGCCGATGAGAGCTAAAAGCTCGAAATAGCGCTGTCCAGCTCTGTGCATCGTTCTCTAAACTCTTAGGCCTACTGTAATCTTATTAAACTATTAGGCCTAACTATCTCTAAGCTATTAGGCCTAATAGTTTAGAGATAGTTAGGCCTAAACTATTTAGAAATAAACTATCTCTTAACTATTAGGCCTACTGTGGTTTTGGCGGGAAGATCAAAAGTCAGAGTTTCCGAAAACTTTTTTTCGGGGGGATATCTTTTTGTATTTGTTGAATATCTTTACAACCGCAGTCCCAAAATTAAAACAAAAAATATCAAAAATTATAGTTCAATTTTAGCTATTGTAAACCCACCGGAATAGGCTGGATGATTCACCGCCTTTAAGCTCAACAGAGCAGAAAATTAAAAACCAATGATGCATGTTCGTGACAGAGCTGAGTTGGTGCATATGATCCTGTGTCTTGAACAGTCTTGGATTGAATTGTGACGCATAAGATGATGGAATTTGTGACTGGAAATACTGTACAAGCTAATTTTCCATTTAGAATTGTACTCTCTAAGTATCGGCAGAAATATATTTTTCGTTTTAAATGCTAAACTTCATTAGTGATCAGCTGTTAGTAGACCTATCCAACAAAACTCTTACATTTTCATTGACGGTATAATTTGACTTTTTACGTTAAATGATAGACAGTTTAAACTGCTTATTACCACTGTTATTGCTCAGCAGCTCACTGGTACTCATTGCTGAAATGTTTTGTTCTGTTACCTCTTCTTTTCATGAAAGTACTTTTCAATGACTAATTTGTGCTCTTTTGTGGATACTCAAAGTCAGAATAGTTTTTGTCTTCCGGTCAAGCGGTCAACCTAGATCAGTGGTTCTTAACCTGGGGGAATTTCCCACTGGTGGGGAATGATGGAGTTGCCAAGTAGGGAATGACTGGTCGGACATAAGAACACTCTGACAATGCTTCGAAATTTATCACATTTTGACGTACTTTACAAATCACAACCATTTAAAAACTGTTTTAATGATAAAAACAACCAATATATGAGGTATTGTAAGTCATGTTTGGGTAAAAGTGACAACTCTGTTTTATAATTTGTCAAAGACCAATGCTGTGGTGGGCATAGGGTTAGCCAGAGGGGGAAGGGGTTCTCTTTTTTCGCGTACAACAGTAATTAACAATAATATTGACAACCAAGGCGCACGGGTACCTTCAGTTCAAATTTTGCCAACCAATTTTATTGTACAGTAAAACCTGGAAGAAATTAAAAGTTTTTCTCCTAAAAGTTGCTACCTCAGACCCTATCTAACGTTTTTGTGAACGTAGTGCAATAACCATGGCTGGATTTACCATATGGGGCAGTCCCAGGTGCTCCGCGCTCAGTTAGTCTGACTTTGTTTGGTCTTCACCTATATTTGGCAGGAAGATTTTGCGAAAATCCCAAACGTGCCAGAGGTCCTGCGCAATGTCAACCAGCTCGAGCAAAAACATGGTTGGTATAGGCGTAATCATGTATTGTAGCATTTTTCAATTACAATTCACCTCCATCTCTCCAGTTTTTTCGCGACAAAATACTTTTTAAAAATAGCTTGCGAAAGTGCTCGTTGAACAAATTATTAAATTTGAATTGACGGGGCCTGGGCCCTGCAGTCGCACATGTACTCTTACAACTGGATATTTTCATGACAAAAAAAATCTTAACGGCAAATCTTTCAGTGGATTATTGTTTACCGCTAAAATATTGCTGGAGGCAATGTACGGTACCGTACTTTTCCCTACCTGGGCCAAATTACAAAATTTAACACCAAAATGTAAAATTTTAAACATGTTTTGGATTAAATTGTAAGTAAAAGGAGGATTGAGCGATTTGATTTTTTTCAATTGCTTTCGAATGTTAAAGATTTAGTTCTTTCAAATGGCTCTAAGCACGTGCGAAATGTGATTCAATGACATTAAAATAGTTATTTTTTACAAAAATCGCCCAGCGGTTGGGGGGCTTCACCCCCAAACCCCCATAGCCTCCGGAAGCTGGGGGCTCTGCCCCCAGCCCCCGTCTGTGATATGTTCGAGTTACATTAGTTGACTCAACACGTCCCAAATTTTGTGATTTGGCATGCATTTAGTTAGCTAATTCCTTGTGTCATCCCGAACCAGGCCACAGCTTCTAATCTTCCATTCTGCGATATCTTTGTCCCACAAATAACTACACCTATGGTGGTGGGAAATGGAGAGTGAGCAAACTAAAAAGTGGGAAATTGGGGAAAAAATTTGAGAACCCCTTCCTAGATAACGATCAGTTTGAAATTAACAATGTTTTTCTAAATGCTGTTTCTAAGAGTTCATATGAGTGTAATTATTTTGATATGCATTCTCAATGTTTCCGAATTCCTAAAAACCAGCTTTTTTTGTGGATGTAAACATTAGATCCTTATAAAAGAATTTTGAACCCGTTCTTGATTTCCTGCGACCTTTTTACAAACTGCTTGGCTTAATTTGTGGAAGTGAAACACAGCTGAAATCTTTACCCTAACTTAGCATATCGATTCCTAATTAAAATTCTTATTTTTCTAAATCGCCCACAAACGCCAGAGGAGTAGCTATATACATTTCTAAGCATTTCATAGTTCACAATAGATGAAAACAGTTAATTGGAGTTACTTTATGTGAAGATCTATGGTTGAAATTTAGGGATTGTAACAATCATTCTAAATATTTGGTTGGATCTATATACAAGACAACCATCAAGTAATTGTGCTAATTTCATTGAAGCTTTTAATGATTCACTAGCCCAATTGTTAACTTCTAACATTAAACTTTTTGTTCTAGGCGATTTAAATATTAATATCTAGCACACCAATAGAACCTCAACTCAAAGTTATGGACTTTTACCTTTGATAACCAAACCAACCAGAGTTACTGAAACAACTAGAACTATATTTGGCCATATACTTACCAATGACGTTTATCATTGCATTTTACCGGGGATTACTCAATAAAATAAGTGATCATTATTCTATTTTTTGCGCTGGTTTTGACCATTTTTTTGAAAATCGTGGAAAATTTGACATGAAACAAATGGTTTGTGATCTAACAAATTTTCGTTAAGATGACTTTGCCTCCGACCTGGAAAACTTTTTAACTGAATTCAATTCGAACTTAGCTACAAAAGAAATTAATTTTCACAATTTTAATGGAATTTTTCAAGTTTTTATCCATATCATTAAAAATGTCATAAACAAGCATTGTCATAATAAATTAATTTCTCGGAAAATCAAAGATTGAACAAGACGCCCTGGCTAACGAAAGACATCTTAAAGTCTATTTGTAAAAAAACAAAAAATGTATAAGACGCATTTTCTTAACGGCAACAGCGAGTCTCGTCTTCTTTACAAAAAAATTGCCAATAAGCTCAACAAAACTTGCTGCAAAGAAACGTTTTCTTTTGCAACAGTTTGATCAAAAAAATCAAATCCACACAAATCCTGGAAGTGATAAATTCATTACTAACCAAAACTAAATCAAAATACTCATCAACTCGAATTAAAGTGAATGATAATGTATTAGATTATTTTTCTCAAATTGTAGAAAGTTTCAATAATTAATAACAAGCTATAGCCAGTATACAGAGTCTTATAGGCACAATCGAATCTACGATTAACAGCCTAAGACATACTGTTTTGGAATTGGCATTCAGAAACAGTATGTCTTAGGCTGTTAATCATAGGTTTGATTGTGCCTATAAGACTCTGTATACTGTCTATAGCTTAAATAATTATTTCTGCAACATTGTGGGCAATTTAATAAACACCAGTAACTCCAATTCCATTAATTACTCTTTTTTTCATCACAAAAATTTTCTACAGAAACGCGTACAAGATTCATTATTTATGGAACTGACATTCCCGAGTTACGTTTATGATGCTCTAGTCGGTTTAAAAGCAGGCAAGTCGTCTGGTCTTGATAATATACCATCTTTTCTTTTAAAAGCCGCTGCGGTTGTAGTTGCTCCAACTCTCTACTTTTTTATTAACTTTTTGTTTGAGTTGGGACTTTTCCCTGTCAGCATGAAAGAGGCCAAAGTCATTCCTGTTTTAAACTGGGGATAATTTATTGTTGTCTAATTATCGCTTTATCTCAATCTTGTCAAGTTTTTCAAAAATATTTAAAAAAATTATTTATAAAAAACTATTTCCTTTTTTTGACAAGCATAAAGTATTATCACCAAATCAATATGGTTTTAGACCTGAATTTAAAACCACTCATGCTATCACGGATATAGTCACTACAGCTTATGTAAAAATGAGCAAGAATTCCAATACTGGACTAATATTGCTTGATCTTAAATAGCTTTCGATGCTGTCATTCATAATATTTTACTTAGTAAACTTAATCATTACAGGATCCGAGGTGTTGTGCACAGTTTATTATCATCTTGTCGAACTAACCAGAAACAAAATGTTACTATCAATAAGTACTGCTCCGCACCTCTCAACATCAATAACAGAGTACCACCAGAATCAACGCTTGGACTTCTTCTATTTTTAATTTGTATAAAGGATTTGGAAAATAGCATCTTTCCTAATCCTCGTTTATTTTCTGATGACACATGCATCTGCGTAAAAACATATATTATTACCAATTTGGAATATTTAATAAATCAAGAGCTGCTAAGCGCTACTAATGATTTAATAAATTAAGAGCTACTAATGATTTGGTAGACTGCTTGATGATTTTTTTCCTCTTTTTTAACACATACTTTACTATAAGTCTGTCGCCTACTGGCGGTGATCTGATTCCGTTTAGGTTGCCACTTGACTCGAAGACCTTAAATCGTCCCTTTGTGGAGAACCTGTATTTCTCCACTATACAGATGATTGTGTGTGTTTATTTTATTTTAATATAATACAATACAATACCACGATACCGCTGCAGTACGTAATCAACATCAGCTGCTAACGTGTAAAACTTTAAAAAAGGCATTCATTATAATTTTAAAAACTACTACTTTCGAATAATCATCAAAAACTTAACGAAATGCAACATCTTAAGCACCTTTGAGTTACAAATTATGGAAACTTTGCCGACCATATTTTAGAAAAATTGTGTCCTTGTCCTCGACCATTTCTGTGTTTGGCCTCGATAGGGTCTGTCCTCAAAAAGTTGGCCTTTGACCTTGGCCTCCCATGTTTTCCGTCCTTGGCCTAGACCTCGAATCGATCTTTATGAGTTGATATTTAAAAGACAAATAGTTTGACTGAATTTGGAGGCGTCAACCATTGAAGTACCCTTTAAATGGACCCAGAAACATCAGTTTTTGAACAAATCAAGCCAATTGAATGCTTTAATTTATTTACAGTAAGCTAATAATTTGAAAAAAATACTACAAAAGTTAAGTTAGAAAACCTTTAGTTTCCCAACATTTTCCCAATCCTAATTTTAAGCCAATCTTTTCTTTAAGTTTAAGTGCACGTGATGTCTCTCTATAGTCTCGAATCTAACAAGCCTATTGCTTATCAATGAATGATCGCACACGTTTCGGCCGCCGAAAAAGACACTTCTTAAATTTTGAATAAGCTATATAACGGCAAAAAAACCTGAGGATCCCAGCAGGACTGTATTAAGAAGGAAGGCATTCATGATATTTGCTATTTGCCCCGGAGCCCCTCTTCGAAAGGCTCACAATCGTAGAAACCTAAAAATTATTAATCATTATTTTATTTTAAATGCCCAACTTTTTCGCTGAAGCTTCGCCTTCTTCGCCTTCTTTTTCGCTGAAGCTTCATGACGTCGTGTAAAAAATTGATTAGGTGCAGCGCGCATCTTTCCAGGCATTCGAACAATTAATAGTTATATTTAATTTCACATTCGCTTTTTCAATAATTCTTCCTGCAGCAATACAGATATAGTTGTTTGTTATATGGAAATCTTAGCAGCGATTTCAAACAGGAAAATTGCTCAGCGGATGAAGCTTTGCCCCTGACCGCTTGTCAGTGATTTTAGAGTTGTTTCTCATATCTCAAAAGAAATTCTCCACAAATTCGCTCGCAGATTTTCAAAGCAAGTTGGCGTTCTCAAGATTCATTTTGTTAATTATATCACGGATTTACAAACATATTTAGTATGAGAGACCATCCTTGGTAACTGTATTACATTTCATTATCACGTAGGCTATACACTTTTTCCTAAATTCACACCTTCACACTCAGATAGGTATACCGGTCATGTATTAGCATTAGCAACGCAAAAATGTATGTGCCTGGAACAGAAATGTAAAAAAACAGTTTTTTTTTGCGATTGTTTTTTTTGGCCGTATTTTTTTTTTTTTGTCTTTTGATGAAGCAAAGTTGATAAACGGTGGGTTTTTAATCGAAAAAAAAGACACAAGTATTTCCACTGCACAATTCTCAGCCGATAGTGACGTCAATCGATATTTTGTTGTCATTAAAAAGCATCATTATGAATACAGAATAAATAATTATTTTTATATTTGATCAATTTCGGTTGTTGGTGTAAGAAAGTACAGATATAAGGCCCATTTAAATGCGATGTAATGCTTGTCCTTTTTGAAGCTTGTCGAATGAATTTATTCTAGCAGCGAATTCTTTTTATTGTTTAGCAATAGTTTTACAAAGCAGCATCTTTCTTTTTCTATGCAGAGCTTCTTATACATCCTCCATCTCCTCTTTTCTAAATTTAATTTGAAGTGCACTTCTTTTGCCCAAAATAGACAGCTGCAATTTTAATGTAATGCAGAGCTAGCGTGCTGAATGACATACAGCAATTTTGACATTTAAATGGTAGAAAAATTCTTAAGTTCAGCTAGATCATAGGTGCACAACTGCGGCCTTACGGCAGCATGTGGCCGTAAAAGGATTTTTTACAGCCGTGAAATTGTATATACTTCAAAATGCACGTTGTGGCGGCCGTGCATTGATTAAAATGTTTTGCTACGTAACTGCTAAGAAATAACTGTTTGGAACAGTTACGATTTGCTAACTCTACACTTAATTAAGACGATGATATGCTAGCGCTGTTTATTTACCAATGCGTAACTATTTGCCGCTTACACTTGGCTTAGCCGAGTCCTTTCCAGTTCTTTTCGAAAGTTGCGTAACTTTTCAATGTCACAATTATTTGACTGGTTTATTCATGAAACTTCATCTCTGTTACTTCACAATTACGCTAGCTTAATGCAGTGTACAAAATTCTGACTGTGTCGTCACATTGGTATGATTCTTACGAACGAGTTGGTTTTTCTTAGATTTTTCGGGATTGTTCCCTTTGCCTATAAATAACGTGAATATTCTTGACTCGGAGAATGGAAGTGAGAATAAGAAGTTTTTGCGGCCGCATTTACGGCAGTTAAATTGTAAGGCTTAAAACGTAAATTCGTAAAAAATGACCTTCACTAGTGGCGGCCGTTAGTGCATTTATGGGATGTTTTGCGGCTAGCTGTAAATAAAAGGTTGTGTACCCCTGAGTTTGATCGAAAAGAACAAACCAATCTATCAATACATAGTTTCGTTTCCTTAAGTTACGTTCTAAGGTCGTTGATCAATTATCAATAAAAATGTTGTCAATCAATTACAAATTCAATACAAGCAGGTTCTTCGATTTACCGTACAAATAATAAGTAACGGCACTTGCCAAATCTTTAATCGACCGCAATAAAATATCCACAGCAGTATTTCCATAGCCTTTTGCAACAAAAAATTAACGGTTGAAATTAACAGTTAAACTGCACCACTAATGGCTTAGCATGATTACATTACACACTTGCAAAAAACAAAAACAAACAGGTAGTTAAAACCCCTTTTAGAAAATTCCTACTACAAAAGAAAGAACCCTATGTGCTGCTGTTCTAGCACAGCTGTTTTAAAGTATGGGCATAATGTTATTTACCTTTAAGAGAACCGAACCTTAGACTTTGGACGTTGGTGCTTAAAACCCCGCGTCTAATTGCTTTACTGATTGTTACCAAATTCGCGTGTTATCATCAAATCACACTGTTTTCCTGGCACTTAATTGCACGTTATTTTGCAACACGTTGGAACCGGAAATAATTTAATTTGGAAGTTTTTAAATTGCCTCCAGAATCTGTGCTTTGTGTAGTCTTCGGTTCCTTGTACACGTGGAGGCGTCAAATTGTCATTGGAAGTGTTAGTAGCAGGATGTTGATTTCTTTTAAAGTACTAGTCATAATTTTAATTTATTTTAGTTAAAAGAGTGAACCTTGGTAAGTTTTTACCTCATCAGTTTTATTTACGCTGAAGAAAACCTTATTTCCAACAATTGGTTATGAATTTTGACTGAAGAGATGAAGGTCCTTGCGCTCAGCGGGACACTTAGTGTTGAAAACCAATTGCAGTTTTCCAACAGCTGCCAGCTTAGTCAATAAATATTAGTCACTATGCTGACAGCACATAAAGGGGTTTTAACTACCTGTTTGTTTTTGTTTTTTGCATGTATGTAATAAAGCCAGTAGATCCGTCAAACCTCACGATCAACATCAAGCATAACAATACGACTGTTTCCAGAAAAGAAAAATTGGCCAACGTCTCCCAAACAAAGAAGCTTTTACATTTACTCAAAAGACACTTTTACATCTATTCCCTGCAAAGATATACCAAACTTGCTATTAAAGCAAAATTTTATCGGAGGTTTTTACGAAACTTGACATAACTTATGACTCAGAAACAATTATCAAGCTAACAAGGAAAGCTTATCTTAAAACAATCAGCTGCAAAGCAAAAAATTATTTTACAAGCAAAGCTATATTTTTACAACATAACCAACAGCAAAATATTGAACGGAAAATGTAACAGTGTCGTTTTGAAAAATAACTTTAAATACAGTTTAGCAAGTTGGATAACTCAGACCCAAAGAACTCAGATCTTGGGAATTGGTAAGTGGATCAATTTCTCAACTCGCCTATTTTCTCAACAGTAAAACAAGGTAGTTGCAGTCTCAACGGACAACTTTATTGCAAGCAAAGAAAACAGTCAATCAAAAGCATTTTGCAAGACGGGCAAAGACAGGGACAGGGTGGACAGGGGAAGATGAGTTTTTTTAATAGATGCGTTGCCAGCGCTGGCAAATGTATCCACAAGTTAAACGTACATCTCAAAAACTTCACTGAATGAATAAAAACAAAGCAAATTGTGATTTTTAAAGCACGCACAGAAAAAAAGTATATTTTTTGTTATCTTACTGAAGCTAAAAACTGGCCACCCCAAATGACGTTACAGAGACAATAATTTCAGACATCGACTTCCTAAACACCATGGTGTAGCAGAAAAACTAAATAATTTGTTGACATAGGCTTATTGCATGCTGTGTAAATTTTCTATATGACTACGTGGGTCGTAAGTTCATGCCCTGGGTAGTCTCCACGCTCCCTGCAAGGAACCCTTTAAGAGTAAGCGTGGCAATAACTATTCAACTTTTGAAATGGTAACTTGATACGTGTTAGGTAATACGGTTTCAAAAACAGGTGTATATAAGACGAACTTTCAACCTTATATGCTGGCGATGGCCGGAAATTCTCCACAAGTCATAACTTTTTGCAGTGCAGGTTGGTTAGTTTGGTACGGTACTGAATAGTAAGTTTTTATAGTGTACAATACAGGTAGGCTATTAAGCCTATCTAGCAGCCCGAAATAGCCTAGTCAAGCGATACAATCTAGCATTACAATACTTCATACAAAACTGTTCATTTTATGTTCACTAGCGAGTTAATCAGCCCGAGCCCAAGCACTGATGCAGCAAACATAAACCAAAAGTGAAGCCTGTACTTTCACTGAAAATAGCCATAAAAACTGAAAGCTCGTCAAGTTGCTTTGATCAGTAACCAACGAAACTGGGTGCATTAAATCCAAAAGTGAACAGGTATAAGTTAGCAATACCTACTATAAGCCATCGCTATAAAACATCAAATTTGCAGTTCTTCATTGGGGTGAATTTTCTTTCTTCACTTGTGAAAAAATTTCTAAAACGTTATTGGCAAGCCCAGACAACATTAGGCCTATTCTCAATATTACCATGGTTACGTGAACCTCTCAATTCAAATCCAAGATCCGCAATGTTTTCATTACCCTTGTTTATTTTTTATCATGCATATAATTTTACTTAGATTAAAAGCTAGTCAGTAGTTTGGAAATTAAAATGCCTGGTCGAAAGAAACTTGCTGTGAGCAAATTATTTGAAGATGTGTCAACTTCGAATACCAAAGTTCCAAGAGTGCAGTGTAAGTTTTGTCAAAACAGTGTAGTCAAAAATGGTTCAAGAATGAAAACTCATGTTGAGAAATGTATCTCCTGTCCTAAATTGGTCAAAGACAAATATCTAGCTAAATTACGTGTTTCAACCACCAGCACAACAGATAAGGACAGTGATGAAGCAAGTGAAATTGAAAATTAGCTGCCTGATTTTTCCACAACTTCTGCAAAACCAATTCCAAAGAAACCGAATCAGATAGATGCACGGTTGACACTGGTACACTTTGCTGACAAAATGTCCACAAGTGAACAAGAAAAACTAAATGCATTGCTGGCGTGTGCTATGTATGCTAGTGGCACACCATTTAGAATGGTTGAAAATTCACATTGGCAAGCTTTCTTTAAAGCTTTCAGACCAGCTTACGTAGTGCCAAGTAGATATGAAGTGTCGGAGTCCTTACTAGTTTCAGAGTACGAAAAAACTCGAGAAGAAATGTTGATAAAAGTTGCTGAAAGTGATGCAGTAGCAATAATGTGCGACGGATGGAGCAACATTCGATATGAGCCAATTTTTAACTTCTTGCTAAGTGTGCCTCAGTCTGTTTTTTGGAAATCGATTCATACTGAGATGCAAAGCCGTACTAGAGAATAGATAGCAGAGGCAGTTTCAGGTGTCATTGACGAAGTCAAACAAGAATGCGGCAAAATGCTTATAGCTTTGGTAACAGATAATGCAAGCAACATGAAAAAATTTTGGAAACTGTTGGAGGAAAAGTATTCGGAAGTAACTTGTTATGGATGTGCTGCTCATAGCATGAATTTAATTTTTGGTGATCTAATGAAATTGGAGACATTAAAGAAAGTTAAACATCAGGCCAAACAAATTGTCAAAGAATTTAAAAGCAAGCACATACTGGTGGATTTACTGAAAAGCATGCAGAAAGTTGAAAAAGTCAATGTTACTATGAAACTGCCGGTCAAGACAAGGTGGGTATCTGTGGTCATTGTTTGGAGAGTGTATAAAAAAATAAGGTTGTCTTACGAAAGCTTGCTGTATCGGAAATATCAGAAAAAAGCATCTTGGCGAAAGAAGTGAAAAAGACGATTTTATATGATGATTTTGGAACGTCAATGAAGCAGTAGTGTATTTACTGAAACTATCGTCTTCAGCAATCACTCAATTGGAAGCAGACGTTCCAAATTTGGCTGAAGTGTGCAAACTTTGCTCTAGCATTTGATGTGACATCAGGGACAACATTCAGTTGGTTCCTTTTTCTTTGCAAGAGCAAGAAAAGATTGCAACTATTTTTGTTGGGAGAGAAGAATTTTGCATCAAAATCATTCATAAGGCGGCGTATTTTTTGGATCCTCGTGAGCATGGAATGCTGCTCTGCGAAGAGGAAAAAGTTGCAGCGATCGAATTTATATGCGGCCTTGCAAAAACTTTTTCCTCTCGTAAGTTACTGACTGTAGATTCATCAAAAGTTCATCAAGATTGCGTTCTCTATTCAGCAAAGGATGGGTTCTATGCTATCCTTTTTTTTGTGGAAAAATATTGCAAACATTTCTCCAGTTTCTTGGTGGAACGGTTATTGTACCAACCAAGAATTGAGAAAGATTGCTGGTAGACTTTTAAAATTACCATCGACTACTGTAGCTGTAGAGCGATTTTTTAGCTGCTACAGCAACATTCACACAGCCAAACGCAACCGACTGATCAATGACAGAGCATCAAAACTTGTACTTGTTTCTCAAAACATACAGCGCACTACTGGTCAGCAATCTAAACATTCAAGTCAAGCCACCTAGACATCGATGACCAGCGACTCGGAAAAAGTGTTCCTGTTCCAATTGCTGAAGATGCAATCGAGATAGAAAGCAGCAGTAAAGAATAGTCTGCAGTTGGTGCTTTGAAAGCCAATGAACTCATTAATTTAAACTGTTCAGACAGTATCGATAGTGAAAGTTAAATCTCAAGCGTACGTATGGTAAAACTTTCAAGTGTATGTTTTTCAGAATTTCTAAAAGCCTTTTGCTGTAAAACTATTTGAACTTTTAATTTACCAACTTGCTAAAGAAAGCTCGGTATTTATTTAGTGGCTTGTTGAAGCACGTTTCATATGTAGCTCGAAATACCAAAAATATCACAACAATGGTGAAACAATTGCAAAAAATGTTAAGATGCAGATGTTACTTAATTGCTTATACTTACTATTGCTTTCCACCAATGCTTAGCTGCACTAATGTAACTGAATAACTTATACTTAGGATTGCTTTCCAGTTTCCACCAATGCTTAGCTGCACCAATGTAACTTGGGAACATTTTTATTGGTGAAAGCTAGTCTGACTGGCAATAGCTTAGTAAATACCTAAGACAAAAAGATAATGTAAGGGATGCACCTGAAATATTCCAATCTAAATATTACAAACTATGCATGTTAAAAATAAAGTTTTGTTTCAAGAAAACTGATGTTGTAGGAGTAAAGCTTTAAATTTTAAACAATTTTGAACATCTGAAAGTTTTCCAATTATATCAACGTTTGTAATTCTATGAAATATTTGTCCTTTATTTACATAGTACATTGTTCATAATTTTGTACTATTATACTATGCGTTCTCTTTCTAAAACTGTACTCAGCATTGAAAACTGTTGCTGCAGTAGGCCTAACTGATGTTGATTGTTGCGATGTTTGCAAATGTTAAGCTGTTTTTGTTATCGCACTAGCAAGAAAGGCTTTGTTTTCAATTGGGTTCTATTAAATTCGTTAAATAGATGTGTTGTCTAAGGGTATCACGATGCGTAAAGCTTCACGACCAAGCAAAAGCAGAACAACTATTATTGCTTTAGAGTTTCTCTAGTGAAACACTTCACTCGTGCTGCTACAATATAGAAAGCAGAGATGTACACGGAGTCGGATTCCGGATTGAGAATTACCGGATTTTGCAAAATTTTCCGGTTTCGGATCCGGTTTTAGGATGTTAAATAGGCCTTTGGTGTTCTTCGGGATTCGGATTTTTTGGATGTTGTATTTTCGTGTAGAAAAAAATTAGCAAATGAAAAATCCTTGTCAAAAATGAAAAAATGTAAGGCTGCTTTTCAAAAATGTTATTAGCACCAGTCAGGAGTGCCGGAATGTCGGAAGGGCAAAGGGGGGGGGGCTTTTTGAAAGAGCACTTTCAATACTGCACGTACCGTCATTACCACCAACATTGCTCTCTAATGCTATCAAAAAATTAAACACTTCAACAGACTTAGAGTACTGAATACCTCGCATAAACAATTAAACACTAGACCTGAAAAATAATAAACGAATTATCAATCAAGTAAGAGTAGGTTTAGCCATTGGGGGTTTGGGGGCAACGTCCCCATAGCCGGAGGCAAAGGGGTCTGGGAGCCTTGCCCCCAGCGCTTGGAGATTTTGCAATTTTTTGTGCAAAAATAACTTTGTTTTAGGCTTAGTTTAACGAAAATTAATGCTTTTAAAACGTGGCATAGGATTTAGCAGTGCAAAAACATAATTAAATTGGCTGCGCAAATGGGCTATGAGGGTGATGGTTAATGGTAAAATATCAGCTTTTTTGTTACAAGCTGGTAGTTCATGAAATAAAAAGTTTTAACTTTAAATTCATGAAAATTACAAGTTTTAACCTGATTCGTCTGCATTTACAAAAAAAAGATAATTTTGGAAATGCTTATCGCACCCAGTATTTTACTGTTTAGTCTGAACAAGAAATGGATCTTGCTTCTGTTATTGCAATGAATTTTATTAAAGTTTTTCCTATATTTCTTTGGCTTGAGCAGGGGTCCAGATCAGTTGAATCTCAAAACCCGTCACTGGTAACGCCAGCGTCAATCGTTCCAATTAGGGCTACAAACGGTGCCGCTACTAGAGCGTTGTTCTAGGGGGGGGGGGGGGGCAAAAATTTCTTTCAGGAAGGGCGCTTACAATACTTAACACTATTTTCTACTATTGTCAGTTTGGGTTTATGGGGAAAAATTTGTGGTTGGAGAGGTGCCGCCCCCCTTGGGCCCCTCTCCCCCGTTGTTGCGGTTCTGGCTACAAGCAAAGTTAGAAACTTGAATGTCTTAAGAGTAATGTTTAGGCTTACAAACATAGGATCCTTGAGTTGTTCCAAATTTGAAATTTTACTGCACCCTGTTTTCCTAGCGTCAATTTTAACTTACGGAACTAAATCTGATGTTACAGGCTAATCAAATGCTATCCATACGTTTATTTATTTATTTTATGTTATTTAGAAATCAATTAACTCACTCAATTTGTTGTAAATTAGTGACTGTTTTACCGTAAATTTTCAAGTTAAAAAGCATAAAACACAAAGGAAAAATATTCATTCGCGTTTTTTTTATTTGCTGTTTTAAAGGCGATAAATCATCCAGCCAATTCCGGTGGTTTACAATAGCTAAAATTGAACTATAATTTTTGATATTTTTTGTTTTAATTTTGGGACTGCGGTTGCAAAGATATTCAACAAATGCAAAAAGATATCCCCCGAAAAAAGTTTTGGAAACTCTGAGTTTTGTTCTTCCCACCAAAACCACAGTAGGCCTAATAGTTTAGAGAACTGTGATAGGCCTAATAGTTTAGAGCTAGTTTATTTCTAAATAGTTTATTACTAAATAGTTTAGACCTAATTAGGCCTAACTACCCCTAAACTATTAAGCCTAATAGCTTAGAGATAGTTAGGCCTAATAGTTTAATAAGATTACAATAGGCCTAATAGTTTAGAGAACTGTGGTTTTGGCGGGAAGAACAAAACTCAGAGTTTTGGAAAATATCTTTTTGTATTGGTTGAATATCTTTGCAAACGCAACCCCAAAATCAAAACAAAAACTATCAAAAATTATAGTTCAATTTTAGCTATTATAAACCACCGGAATTGTCTAGATAATTTACCGCCTTTAAGGGTAACAATCAGTGCCGTCGCTAAGGGGGGGAAGGAAGGGGCGCTGTTCCCCACCTCCTAACGGCTGCTTGTGCCACCAATATGGTTTGTTAAAAATACTGTTTTTGGAACATCACACAACGACAAGACAACAGACAGTGATGGAAAAATTGCTGTACATAAATCTGACGCAATACTCCGTCTTATTAACGCGCCTTTACGGATGTGTCGCGGAAGAGACATGTAAGCCTGCAGAATCGTTACCGGTACTTCGGCAGTGATTATGACATGAAACTATATGTGAAAACTTTTTTTATCAAAGACCTGCTGTTTTGATTTTAGTGCACACTCAAGATTTTGAGGTCACAGTCAGTGGCGCAACTATAGAGTGGAGGGCTTAAGCCCCATTAGCCAAGTCACTTAGAAAATTTCTCTCAAACAACGAGGATTTAAACGCATTTTAGACTTGACCTGAAGTAAGGGGGGCTGAAGATGCTAAGCAATTTAATTCTTTGAAATGACTTCTGAATTTTAGAAATTTAGTTATTCGTATGGCTTCAAAAAGTGCGAAATGTGATTAAAATGGCGTTAAAATCTTTATTTTTTTGCTGAAAAATCGAAAAAATTGTTCACCGGCTGGGGGCACCGCCCCTAGCCCCCCGTCCAGAATCACTAAATATGTAGTAACTATATCCGTCTGTGGCAAGCTTGAGTTGGATCGGTTTGTTCAGCACGGGTGCTAAATCATGCAGTTTTTGTAAAAAACTAAAAAACTTTTGGTTCACCCCCTCTGCAAAATCCTGGTTGCGCGTCTGGTAGCAATCACTGCTGTAGATAGATTTTTCAAGCGATTATGGGCCGCAGACGAAACGAGCTGAAACCCGCTGCTGGCCTTATTTTCAAATTGCGCATAACTGTAGCCGTAAAAGGTCTGAAGATCAGTTTTTATAAGCAAATTTTAGTGCCTCCTATTTTTGGCTAGTGCCCCCTGACTTCGTTTGCTCTGGCGACGGCACTGGTTAGTGGTTACGATTAAGGTTTGAGTTAGTTTTGGGGTTACTTTTAGAGTAAGAATTTGATTTGGGTTAGAATTAAGAAAAAATTAGATAAAAATTTCCGGTAAAATAGCCTCTTCCATTTTGTTATGATGAATTTAATGAACTTTTTAGAGCCATTTAGTGAGAGTATTTGTTTATAATAAAAAAAAGATACTTTTTCCACTCATTAAAAACCGATAGACAAAAACGTTTTCAAGTTGTATTTCTAGAAACGCCATTTTGGTTCACAAAATACTTAAGTTAGTAAAAAGTTTCTTGTTGCTGCAATACTCTCTTTTTCGTCTTCAGTTTAGTCAGGCAGTACTGCCCCCCCTTGGCCCCCCCCTGGTAAAAGGGCAGGGGGGCAGCTGCCCCCCTGCCCTCCGTTCGGCACCAGTTTCGGTTTTTTAATAACCTATACAACACTTAATGGGATAGGCCTAATTGAATGAAAGAAGTTACAGGAACCCCACCAGTTGGCTTTGCAAATCTAGTTTGTCGGTAACAAAGCGTCCTAATAAGAGAATAACTTGAAATAGGTCGGTATCAGCTGATAGCTTTCAGGTATTAGCGGTTAGCCTAGCCTACTCACTACTACTACCATCGTACACTTGGGGTCTACATCAATGTCCTGTGTTTAACATGATTGTTTCACAAGCACATGATTCGCAATGAGTACCGTGACATGTCTTGTAGAAAAGATAAAGTTACCTTTTAAATCTGATATAGTGCGGTTTTGGTCAACTTCATTGGTTAAACCCCACATTAAAACTGAAAGTGTAGGCCTAAGCTTTTATTTTCTTAAGTTAAAAATGCATTTACATTACCATCGTAAGCCATAACCTGCTGGCTGAAGTACAAACCCTTGCAGCTATGGGAGTCGTATTGATCGACAAATTTGAGTGACGGTTTAAGTTAGGGTTGGTTTAAAAGTAAAATTCTGGTTACTACCCGTAGTTCTTGGGGATTAGTTGCATGCACTCGCTGTTGGTGCTTGATCATTAGGTTTACTTATGATTGCTGACAGCTGGTAATAGACGTTATCCACCAACTTAGCATGCAGCTAGCGCCAGCAACGAAAAGGATAGCCAATCTGATTTGTTTAGCTCAGAGAAATGCTGCAACTAAAAAGAGATGAATTTGTCGGCTTTGTTTTAAATCTCTTTTCCAGTTTTGTTGTATGCGGTAATTGTTTTGAATTCCCAATAACATGCTGAATAACTTTATAAATCAGGTTTGGATTGTACCTGTAACTTAAATTTATGAATAATGTTGATGAGCTCCAGTTACCGGTATGTGCATGTAAAATATATCAGAATAATATGCAATATGGTTACAAGCTTACATGTCATAAACATGTTACCCGGTATGTACCGGTAATTTTTACAACCAGATTAGCCTGGTAACAATTTAATGAATTGCTGCAAGTGTTACGGAAATTAGTGTTTGTTTGCTTGTTTAACAGGTTTAGTGTTGGAAATAATTCAATAGTTTACGTCAGTGCCGTCGCTACGGGGGGGCCAGGGGGGGCCGTGCCCCCCTAACGACTGCTTGTGCCCCACCTATTTTGGTTTACTCAGAATACTTTTTTGGAGCATCACGTAACGACAACACAACAGGCCAGAGTTGTAAACGGGCCGAGTAGTTCAGGCCCGAACTCGGTCCGAACCCGAAAATACAAGCCCGAACCCGAAAATAAATTTGAAGCCCAAATCATGCCCGAAAAAATCCGAAAGTTAAGTTAGGTCTGAAAAATTTAGCAATTTTGCCAAGTTACTGTGGTTATACTTTTGTGCACCTAAAACAAAAAGCACGTCTCAGGCTCGAATTAAGCCCGAAATTTTTGTCAAATTCAGGCCCGAAACCGACCCGAAAAGCCCGGCCCGACTTACAACTCTGCAACAGGCAATAATGGAAAAAGGAATAATAATTTTCAAACATGATTCTCGTTGGAAGTTTTCTCGATTCTATGCAAAATTGCTCTCCACCAACTGCTGTACATACAGTAAATGTGATGCAATAATCCTTCTTGCTACCACGTCTTTACGGATGTGTCGCGGAATAGAGATGTAAGCCTATAGAATCGTTACCGGTACTTCGTTAGTAATTATGACGTGAAACAATGCGTAAAAACATTTTTTTAAAAGACCAGCTGTTTTATTTTTTTAGAGCACACTCAAGATTTTTTTAGGTCGCACTTACGTAAGGACTGGTCACGCTGGTCACGTTGTACCCTGGTCACGTTGTTGCGTCCTTGGATAAGACGCTTTACGATGATTGTCTCTGCTTGGTAGCTTGAACAAGCAGCAAATTTATGTGGGAAGAAGTCAAAGGTCAACCGGAAAACTTGGAAAATGGTTAACTCCTAAGCGGGTGCGCATTCGTCCAAAGGATAGCGCCTCCGTCGCTTTCTCGTGAAAGGAGGATAAAGATGCATCAATCAATCAATCAATTAGTCGTGCAACTAAGGGAAGGGCCTACGGGGGCTACGGAAACATCCACCCCCTTTAGCCAAGTCGTTTAGAAAATATAAACCAAAAAACAAGCGTTTAAACGTGCTTTGGACTTGATCTTAAGTATAAAGGGAGCTCAAGGGGCAAGGCAACTTAATTTTTTCAGTGACTTCTGAATTCTAGCTATTTGCTGTAATTATTCATAAGGCTAAAACATGTGCGAAATGTAATTGAAATGGCGTTAAAATTGCCATTTTTTGCAGTAAAATTGTAAAAATCTCTCAGCATCTGTGATAGGCTAGAGTTGCATCGGTTTGTTTGGCACGGAGCCTGAATTAGACAATTTTGGTGCAAAAAAAATTTACTTTTTGTTCAAGCCCCCTTCCTCTTAGCAAAATCCTGGTTTCAGCTTCTGGTCGCATTTACTCCAGCAGACAGATTTTTCGAGCGGTTATACGGGCCGCATACAAAACGAGCTAATAAACGCTGCCGCGCTTATACGTATTTTTTTTAAGCATGAATACAAAATTTTTAAAATAGTGTATAATGTGTTGCCGTAAAATATCAGTTTTTGCGCAAAAGTTTAGTCTAATTCAGTGCCTCCCGCCCCGTTCTCGGCTAGTGCCCTCTGACTTCGTTTGCTTTGATGACGGCACTGGAAAGTCACCTCCCTTCCTGTAAGTCATTTAAAATAATTAGTCCAAAAATGCAATCGCTTAAATATGTTTCGGACTTTACCTAAAGTATAAGGGGGGCAGAAGGGGCTAGGCAAAATTAATTCTTTTAATGGCTTCTGAATGCAACAATTTACTGTAGTTAATCATATGGCAACTAAAACGAGCCAAATGTGATTGAAATTGCGTTAAAATTGCTATTTTTGCCGCAAAATTACAAAAATCCCCCAGCGACTTGAGGCTCTGCTTTCTTGGCCGTCTCAGTGATACGCTTGAGTTGCATTAGTTTGTTCAGCATGGGGCCTAAATTAGATAATTTTTGTACAAAAAAATTTAGTTTGGGTTCAAGGCCCCCACCTCTCAGCAAAATCATGGTTGCGCCTCTGGTCGCATTCATTGCTGCATACAGATTTTTCAAGCAATTGTATAGGCTAGATACAAAACGCGCTAAGAAACGCTGCCGGCCTTAACGTCTCTTTTTTCAAACACGAACACAAAATTGTTAAAATGGCGCATAATTTGAGCCGTGAAACATCAGTTTTTGTATGCAATAGTTTAGTTTATTATAGTCCCCCCCCCCACTTTCGTCTAGTGCCCCCTCACTTCGGTTGCTCTGGCGACGGCACTGGTTGACGTGCATTGTGAACTACCAGTGCAGTGAAGCCTTAAAAATTAGTGTTTATAAACTGCTACCATGGATATTATTTACATTCTTGAATAGAAAATTTCAAAATATTCACTATAAATTATGTAGGTTTTTTGTTTAATTTGCTTTTTCATAAATAAATGAAGTAACACTCATGCATCTGCTGCATTGCCAATGTCCCAGATTTGCCAGATTTTTTTATCAGAGGTGGAGTCCTCGAGGACGCCCTTGGCCTCGAGGACGTCCTCGAGGACACATTTTGAAGTCCTTGGCCTCGAAGGTCAAGTCCTTGGCCTGTCCTTGGCTCGAGGACAGCAGAATTTTTTGAATTGTTAAAATTTTGTAAAGCGCTTGAAAAATTTTTTGGAAAACGTTTTTTTTGTGGAGAACGCTTGAAAAATTTTTGTGAAGACCTTTTTTTCTTTTTGAGATCGCCTAAAAAATTTTTGTGATGACCTTTTTTTTTTTTTTTTTTTTTTTTTTTTTGGAGAGCACTTGCTCTTGTGTCCTTGGCCTTGGCCTCGAGCATTCCTGTCCTTGGCCTCGAGAGTGTCTGTCTTCGGAAAGGCTGTCCTTGGCCTTGGCCTCGAGCCTTGTGTCCTCGACTC
Source organism: Trididemnum nubilum (assembly GCA_963965965.1). Lineage (NCBI taxonomy): Eukaryota > Metazoa > Chordata > Ascidiacea > Aplousobranchia > Didemnidae > Trididemnum > Trididemnum nubilum. Next base: position 25,064,398 of record OZ014471.1, read on the forward strand.
CACCTCTGTTTTTTATGCTATGATTTTTTTAAGAGTTATCCTGTATTTCTTTGTGGCATTACATTTGACCATTTTCTTAAGAATGGGCTCTTCAAAATGCTGGAAATATTATTAATGTGAATAACCTGCAGCTACGGCTCCTTTAGGTTTATTGATATAATTTTATTGGGATTAATAAGGCTTTATTGTAGAGTTTTACCTTTTGTTGGTCATATATTGCTAGGTTCATGGTTTGTATTGGTACCAAACAACTGGCACTTCAAATGTGGGTATACTAAATAAACAATAAACTACATAGATAGTATAGTTGAATACTTATTGAATACAGGTGTATATATAATTAGAGTATTTACAAGATCGTAAAATGTGTATTCACATGTTTGTATTTTCTCAAGGACAAGTTAATAGACTTGAAGTACATATTTTGTATACTGGTATTAAGAGTAGCCTTTTTACGTATCACTTTCTTTACACTAAATCCAAGTATACAAAGGGGAGTTTCATTTTTAGCTATATAATATAACTAATATGTTTAAACATTGGGGGACTTTTATGTTTTGATGAGTTTGCATTTCTTAAGTTTTCGGATTAGGATTTGGATAGCAAAAATAAATTTCAGATAATGCTTTGGATTCGGATATTAATGAAAGCTTCGGATTAGGATTCGGAGTCACAAAGTGTGACTCCGTACATCTCTGATAGAAAGATTCAGGCAGCATGCATAATAATCTAACATGATGAACTTCACACTTCCATAAAGCTCAAGCAAGAAGCAATAATTTAGAAAGCTATGATTTGCGTTTCAACATGTTTTAGGTGGTGCAGAGTTTTTGATTTTCGGTAAAGACATCTTCATATTCTCTCATTAAATTTTTTTTGTTTGAACTCTTCTGTTGCGAATTACGATACTGCTCAGTGCTCAATGCATTTCAAATCAGACAAGAGGTCGTTACCGAGGAAGTCTGTACGACTCTGAAAAGCTTCTGACGGGGAAATAAGATTAATTTGGTAAAAGACGTGGAAAAAAATTAATACTTACTGTCTAGGACTGGTTAGCTTACAACTAAAACAGTGGATTGCCTTCCATGAAATCGATGGAACATTAATGACTTGGTTAATAATCTGGAAGCTTGACGATTTATCATAGCTATGTGCACATAACAACGCATTGCAGAACACAACGCTTTGGTCCTCTTTTGGCCTTTGTCTCCCAGTGCGGAGGTAAAACTGCGCTGCTATACCTAAGCATGTAGCAGTCCTTGATTTAGCAAAAAAAACAACATGTTTTTTGGGGGGGCTGTGTTTTTTTTTTTTTTTTTTTTATTATACTCTTTGGTTTACAAAAATAAAAAACATTTTTTAGATGCTGTGTTTTTTTCAACAAACATTTAGATCTCTAGCCTGGAACCCCAGATCTCTTGTTATGACTGTGGGTGGTTTTAGTGCTTTGCTGTTTGTACCACCAGCACCGGAAGTATTAGCTGAAATACAAACAGCAATTATACACTGCTTTTTGCCACCTCATTCTTCGTTTAGAACTTTCACACAATTCCATTTAAAACAAGGTTTACTATGACTTGGCTATTACATTGTATTATTTTTTAAAAATAATAAAAAAAGGAAACAAATCGACAAGCCAGATATTTAGATTTTTTTTGTTTGGTTATCTTCCTTTTCAATTGATCAAAAAATACTGTAATGCTGTCCTAAAGCCGAGGACAGGAGATTTCCTAGGACTTAAAAGCTTCGAGGCCAAGACCAACGACTTGAGCTTTGCGGCCAAGGACTTCAAAATACGTTTTCGAGGCCAAGGACGTCCTAAAGTACCCCATCTCTGACAATAGGCATTAAATTCGAGACTATATAGAGCAGGGGTTCTTAAATTTTTTCTCCAATTCCCCACTTTTTAGTTTGCTAAGTCTCCATTTCCCACCACCATAGGTGTACCACCACAGATATCGTAGAATGGAAGATTAGAAGCTGTGGCCTGGTTCGGGATGACACAAGGAATTAGCTAACTAAATGCATGCCAAATCACAAAATTTGGGACGTGTTGAGTCAACTAATGTAACTCGAACATATCACAGACGGGGGCTGGGGGCAGAGCTCCCAGCTTCCGGAGGCTATGGGGGTTTGGGGGTGAAGCCCCCCAACCGCTGGGCGATTTTTGTAAAAAATAACTATTTTAATGTCATTGAATCACATTTCGCACGTGCTTAGAGCCATTTGAAAGAACTAAATCTTTAACATTCGAAAGCAATTGAAAAAAATCAAATCGCTCAATCCTCCTTTTACTTACAATTTAATCTAAAACATGTTTAAAATTTTACATTTTGGTGTTAAATTTTGTAATTTGGCCCAGGTAGGGAAAAGTACGGTACCGTACATTGCCTCCAGCAATATTTTAGCGGTAAACAATAATCCACTGAAAGATTTGCCGTTAAGATTTTTTTTGTCATGAAAATATCCAGTTGTAAGAGTACATGTGCGACTGCAGGGCCCAGGCCCCGTCAATTCAAATTTAATAATTTGTTCAACGAGCACTTTCCCAAGCTATTTTTTAAAATTCAGAAGTTACACAGCAGACTTGAAACGTAAAATTGTTTTTTTTCACGACTGTGAGGTAGCACTTACCTCACATATCTGCTATCCCATACGATAGCACTTACCTCACATACGATGGCAAATGTACAAATTGCCCTCGTGTGTGGTTTGAAGGTTCGGGTGGGATGCCAGGATAGGCTATGTGTGAATTCAGATGCTAATGAAACACTAGCCTAATGGGATAGCAGATATGTGAGGTAAGTGCTACCTCACAGTCGTGAAAAAAACAAAACAACTTTATGCTTCAAGTCTGCTGTGTAACTTCTGAATTTTCAAAGCACATACGAGTAAATGCAAATTTATTCGAATGGGCGTTGACTGGCATTGTATATAGTAATTTGCTTTACTGGCTAGTATGCTAATTTTGGCTTTTGAGGTTAAAAATTTTTAGTAGGCATTTACACAGTTATGTACGCCTGATGACAACAAACAAGTTTGAAATATGCATATAGCGTCCTATTGTGATAAATTGCTAATGTGATGTCATATATGGTGTCCATGCTTAGTGATGCTTGCGCAATGCGGTTGAGCTAAGTGAAGTGCAAGTGTGATACTGGTCGAGAATCCTCTTTCTGGTGACCTTATTGTCAGACTTAGATCAGAGTAATCTGAGAAGAGGGTACGATGGCAAGCGTAGAAATTGCCCTCGTGTGTGGTTTGAAGGTTCGGGTGGGATGCCAGGATAGGCTATGTGTGAATTCAGATGCTGATGAAACACTAGCCTAATGGGATAGCAGATATTTTTTAAAAGTATTTTGTCGCGAAAAAACTGGAAAGTTGGAGGTGAATTGTAATTGAAAAATGCTACAATACATGATTACGCCCAGAGGTAACTAGTTACTTTTTAGAAAATGTAACTGTAACTTAGTTACTTTTTCAAAAAAGTAACGAAAGTGGGAACTAGTTACTTTTTGGAGACATTAAAAAGTTACTAGTTACTGTTACTTTTAGTTTTGGTCCTGTTAAAAAAGATTCTTTAATCATTAGATTTTGGTTAAATGAAACACTTCTATGTAATCCCTGTTGGCGCTACGGATTACAGGTTTTTTATTGTGCTCTAACGTGGCAACCCAAACCATGCTGTGAGAAGATATTAGAACGTTTTTAAATTAAAGACCTCCTTTTAACGATCTAATGAGTTACACTCTAATATCTACTCTGCAGGAATTGTTTTGATTGCCTAATTTTTACCAATAGCGTGTAGTGTTCCTTCAGCAGATAACGTTGTTGTTAATATAGCCGCTTTACCTCTTTTGTTGCATTTCGTTTTGAAAAGACATTTTAAAACACAAAGACAGCGTGGGCAAAGACCTTTTGAAACCCAAACGTTTTGGTCTCAGCGATGAACATTTGGAGATGCTTGCTTTCTTGAAAGGCAATTAAATAAAGTGCATCAATGTGTTACGTTGTGTATTTTTGTTATAACAACAGCAACAATACCCATAAGCAGCGTGTGCAGAGGCACCACATGAAAATCAGACAATAAATAGAGAAAGAAATCTGTTAATACCAGTTCCAATGTACAAAATCAGCCTTTTCGATGCTTAATTCATATCGGTAACTAGAATGTGACATCGCAAGCGATATCCGGGGACTTCGCAAAAGTATCTAACTTTACTGAACTAACGAACTTAACGACTGCGTTAAGCGTGTTCATGGTTGTAGATAGTCAGATCTGAAATACTCTGCTTTCGAATTTCATGATGTTCCATTGACTTGATCAGGTTTGTGGTTAACTGCTTTCAAAAATTTGCGTTAAATTTCCATAATTACTTTCTATAATTAAAAACACGATTAGTTAGTAAAGTACTAAAAGCTATAGAATACCAGTAAATTAACACAAAGATATGGTCGACCACTAACAAGCTATTCTTGCCTTCAACTATTACGTCTTATCTGCTCGAACTTCGATTGGTTATGATGTGTCTTTGTTCAGATAAAAGCTACAAATTATTGTCTATTTACAATCGTGTTGACAGATGAGGGCATCAAAATGACGACATAGTGAAAAACCTTCCGGCACAAAACGATTGATTAAAGGCGGTGAATCATCCAGCCAATTCCGGTGGTTTACAATAGCTAAAATTGAACTATAATTTTTGATAATTTTTGTTTTGATTTTGGGGCTGCGTTTGCAAAGATATTCTACAAATACAAAAAGATGTCCCCCCGAAAAAAGTGTTTGGAAACTCTGAGTTTTGATCTTCCCGCCAAAACCACAGTTCTCTAAACTATTAGGCCTACTGTAATCTTATTAAACTATTAGGCCTAACTATCTCTAAACTATTAGGCCTAATAGTTTAGAGATAGTTAGGCCTAATTAGGTCTAAGCTATTTAGAAATAAACTATTTAGAAATAAACTAGCTCTAAACTATTAGGCCTACCACAGTTCTCTAAACCATTAGGCCTACTGTGGTTTTGGCGGGAAGATCAAAACTCAGCGTTTCCAAAAACTTTTTTCCGGGGGACATCTTTTTATATTTGTTGAATATCTTCGCAACCGCAGTCCCAAAATTAAAACAAAAAATATCAAAAATTATAGTTCAGTTTTAGCTATTGTAAACCACTGGAATTGGCTTGATGATTCACCGCCTTAAAGTAAATTCTCAGATAAGAATGACAATTGGGAAACCTTAATGCTTACATAAGTTATGCACTGAAAAATTGGAATGCCATTAGCTAACAGGGCCCATTTGGCATGGTCTTTTCAATGTGATCCACCAAATTTTGTTACCTTTAATCTTGGATTCATATTAACCTATTCAATAGATTTGATTGGTTTAGCTTTTGTAGTTAATGGGGGCAGGTATCAACATGATTGAAGGACTTCGATAGTATGGCATCCCAAAAATTTTTCATGTTATCTTATTACCTATGTTGAAAATTTCATTTTTCTTTAAGCTTGAGTGGTTAAAAATTTTGAAAAACATATTTTAGGAGGACTACCCAATTGTGGCTATTAAAATTAGTCATAACTTTATCTTTTCTTTCTATTCTTAATCTTTCTTAAGCCTAGCTTAAATGGTTGAAAAATTTTGACGACCTATGTGAGGGACCCCCATTTTGGTACCTCCAAATTTTGTCATATTATAAGTTTTTGTTGTATATACCTATCCTGAAAATTACATGCGTCTATCTTAAGTGGATAAAAGCTACTAATTTTGGCAATGCTGTTTGAAGAGTACCTCTCCAATGTGGTACCCCAAAGTTTTGTCAAATTTTATCTTCTCTATACATTTGTCTATTCTGAAAATTTCATGTGTCTAGCTTAAGCAATTAAAAAGTTTAATATTTGGCATCCTCATTTGAGGAGGACCCCCCATTATGGTACCTCCAAATTTTGGCATATGATATATCCTCTACATATATTTACCTATTCTGAAAATTTTATCAATCTAATTTGAGTGGTTTAAAAGTTTGAGTTTTGGCGGCCCCGCTTGAAGAGGACACCCTCATTTTTTTATTCCCAAATTTTGTCAAATTTTATCTTTTGCTTATGTTTGCCAACTCTGAAAATTTCATGTGTCGAGCTTAAAAGGTTAAAAAATTTAAATCTTGGCAGCCTTGTTTGAAAGGGACTCCCTCATTCTGATTCCCATAAATTTTGTCAAATTTCATATTTCTCTTATATTTACTTACCTTATATTACATATTTCCCTTATATTTACTTACTTACTTCCCTTATAATTACTTACAAACGTCCTACGCGCGCGCGAAGTCCTAGTTAAATTTATAAAAAGTAATTGTAACTCTAACTCTAACTAGTTGCTTTTTCAAAATGGTAACTGTAATTTAGTTACTTTTTTTGCCAAGTAACTGCAACTTAGTTACTTTTTTGCCGAGTAACTGTAACTGTAACTCAGTTACTTGGCAAAAAAAGTAACTTGCCCACCACTGATTACGCTTATACCAACCATGTTATTGCTCGAGCTGGTTAACATTGCGCAGGAGTTCTGCCACGTTTGCGATTTTCGCAAAATCTTTCTGCCAAATATAGGTGAAGACCAAACAAAGTCAGACTAACTGAGCGCGGAGCACCTGGGACTGTCCCATATGGTAAATCCAGCCATGGTTATTGCACTACGTTCATGAAAACGTTAGATAGGGCCTGAGGCATATGCGTAGCCAGGGGGCCCGGGCCACCCCAATTAAAATACCACCAATGATAAAAAATTATGATAACATAGTCTTGCGATGTTTAGTTGCAGTTATGGACGACAAGAGAGCCCAAAGGCCCCTAAGTAAAAAACGGGGGCCCCGGGCCTCTAACTTACAAACAGGGGGCCCCTAATTGACAACCAGGGGCTGCCAAGGCCTCCAACTAACAACCAGGGGGCCCCAAGGCCCTAACTGAGGACCAGAGGGCCTCAAACCAACAACCAGGGGGCCCGAAGCCCCTAACTAATGACCAGGGATCCCCAGGGCCCTAACCGACAACCAGGGGGCCCCGGGGCCCCTAAATAACAACCAGGGGCCCCAGGGCCCCTAACTAACAAGCAGAGGATCCCGGGCCCCTAATCGACAACCAGGGAGCCTCTGGGGCCCTAACTGAAAAACAGGCGCCCCAGGGCTTCTAACTGACAAACAGGAGGCCCTGGGGCCCCTAATTCACTATTAGGGACACCCGGGGCCCCTAACTAACGACCAGGGAGCCCCTGAGCCCCTAACCGACAACCAGAGGGCCCCGGGGCTCCTAACTAACAACCAGCGGGCCCCAGGGCCCCTAACTAACGACCAGGGTCCCCCTAACCGACAACCAGGGGCCCCTGGGGCCCCTAATTGACACCCAGGGGCCCCTGGGGCCCCTAACTAACAATCAGGGGGCCCCAAGGTCCCTAACTGACAAACTTGGGCCCCGAAACCTTTAACTGACAAACAGGAGGCCCTAGGGCCCCTAATTGACGACCACGGGCTCCCAGGATCTCTAACTAACAGCCAGGGGGCCTCGGGGCCCCAACTGAAATCAGAGGGCCCTGGGGCCCCTAACTGATGACCAAGAGTCCCGGGCCAGGAGCCCCACAATTCAAATTTTTCAATACATACGCAAAACCTGTGAAAAATCGAAAAGTTTTGTGCTAAAAGTTGCAATCCCAGGCCCTCGTTTAACGTTATTATGAACTTAATGCTATAACACAGGCGGTAATGTAAACCCCCAACTGAAATACTACCAGTGATACATATAATGAGAGCATAACCAGTATGTTGTCCTTGTCCGGAATTGCAGTTTCTTTAATTTAGGATATACGCGTGCAAAAGCAAGTAATAATAATGACGACCACCTGTCCACGTCACAATAATGTCATGCAATTCCTTGAGGTTTCAAATTGACTCTAGTTCTCCACGTTTTGGAAAAAAAATTTTTTTAATTTTGCTTTAAATGTTTTTTTTAAGAAAGAACTTAAGGGCGCGATCTTATCTCAAAATCAAAGGCGTAGCCAGGGTAGTGACCCAGGGGGGTTGCCCAGGGGCCCCGGGACCCCTCAATTGAAATCACCAATGACAAAAATTTGACAAAAAAATACTTGTTTCTTCATTTTCAGTTTCTTTTAGCATCTTTGCGTACAACAGTACACGCGTACAACAGTAATTAACAATAAATGATACTGACGACCAGGGGACCCGGCGTTCCCCCTTAATTCAATATTTTCCAACCAATTTAAACGTACAACCAGCGTGAAATTTAGGATTTTTTTCCAAAAGTAGTTATCTCAGGCCCTCATCTTAGCTTTTTATGAACGTAATGCAATAACCAGCGCTGTATTTGCCGTATGGCTAAGTGCCAGGGACCGGTCCTCAGATGGTTGGAGTTTTTTTGGTCTTCACTTATATTTGGCGGGAAGATGTTGCAAAAATTCCCTAAGTGCCAGGGCCCCGCGCAATGTAAATCCGGCCCGGGAATAACATGTTTAGTAAGCGTAACTATCTATTGTACCATTTTTCAATAACGATTCATCTCGCCAGTTTTTTTACGCACAAAATACTTTCAAAAAATTGCTAGGGAACATGCTCAATTGAACAAATTATTGAAATTGAATTGAGGGGTTCTGGGGCCCCAGTAGGCAGACCCTTTTAGGGTCAATTTTTAATTTCAACAAGCATGGGTGTTAGATTTTTGCCTTGAGCCAAAAAATGAGAAATCCAAAATTTTTTTGAAATTAGACCCCGTTTAGATACTGCCCCCGGGGCTTTTTTGTATCGCGCCCCCTCAAATCTGAGAATACTCATAAAATTGGTATTACTAGTGCTAGATATGCAATGTTGGTATTCATTTTTATTGTTTTTTAGAGAGAAAGACAATGGTAATATTTAATTTAGCATTAGAGTTAGTTTTAATTTTTTTAATTTTTCTTGCAACATATCTTTTTCACAAGGGCGTTAATTTTTTAACATTTTCTTTCAAGTTTTATCACAACTGTTTGCATCAAATGATGTATTATCAAAAAAATACAGTTAATGCAATACAAACAGCAATGATAGCCTTGATTTTATTGAGTAGCATGAGCAGTTTTTCTTATGACGTAGTATTTTTTTTTCCGATCCATTGCTTTTTTCTTCCAGCAATAGTACACAGTGCTTTACCAATCTGCCTTTTTGAGCCAGCAATTCGTCCACTTGCTGTTGTTGTCATTTTCACAGCACGTTCCACAGCCTGCGTATGATTTGGATAATTTGGGTGAAGTAGTTGCTTAACGAAATGCTCGATATCTGTACAGCTTTTGATTTATGGAGGCTCATGCAACACTAAACATATTTCTTAGTGAGTAAAATAGGTGACACCATTCCCACGGCCGTTAGTGTTACCAGTGTATGATGTTTCTGCAAAGATGCACCTGGGTAGATGAAATTCTCGGACTGGGTCTCACTCTCTTTCTTGATTTCCTTCTTCAGCATATCTGATTTTCTACAACTGTGATGTATCACTTCGCTCACATAACTGCTTTCCAATTAGGCCAGTGTTTTATCAGCATCTGAATTCACAAATAACCTATCGTGGCAGCCCACTTGAACGTTCAAATAACACACGAGGGCAGTTTCTGCACTTGCAATCGTACCCTCTTCTCAGATTACTTTGATTAAAGTCTGACAACAAGGTCACCAGAAAGAGGACTGTCATTCATTTATTCGTATGGGCGTTGACTGGCATTATTGTTTAAAGCAATTTACTTTCCTGGCAAGTACGTTAATTTTGGCATTTTGAGTTCAAAATTTGTAGTAGGCATTTACACAGTTATATACGCCTGACGACAACAAACAAGTTTGAAATATGCATTTAGGCACTAATGTTGCAAATTGCTTATGGGATGTCATATATGGTGTCCACGCTTATTGCTTAGTGATGCTAGTGCTATGTAGTTGAGCTAAGTGCAGTGCCAGTGTGATACTGGTCAAGAATCCTCTTTCTGGTGACCTTATTGTCAGACTTTGATAAGAGTAATCTGAGAAGAGGGTACGATGGCAAGTACAGAAATTGCTCTCGTGTGTGGTTTAAACGTTCGGGTGGGCTATACCAGGATAGGTTATGTGTGAATTCAAATACTGATGAAACACTAACCTAATGAGAAAGCAGAGAAGTGAGTGAAGTGCTACCTCACAGTTGTAGAAAATTTATGCCAAAAGTCTGGTATGCATCTTCTAAACATCTGATTTTCTGAATAGTATTGACAGGTTTTGTGCAGCAGAGTTTACTATTTTGCTTGTCCCGAAAACTTGCTGTCGGCTATGCTGGAACATGAACACAAGACTGTAAGAGTAGAATCTGTCAATATTATTCAGCAAATCAGATATGCTGAAGAAGGAAATCAAGAAAGAGAGTGAGACCCAGTCCGAGAATTTCATCTACCCAGGTGCATCTTTGCAGAAACATCATACACTGGTAACACTAACGGCCGTGGGAATGGTGTCACCTATTTTACTCACTAAGAAATATGTTTAGTGTTGCATGAGCCTCCATAAATCAAAAGCTGTACAGATATCGAGCATTTCGTTAAGCAACTACTTCACCCAAATTATCCAAATCATACGCAGGCTGTGGAACGTGCTGTGAAAATGACAACAACAGCAAGTGGACGAATTGCTGGCTCAAAAAGGCAGATTGGTAAAGCACTGTGTACTATTGCTGGAAGAAAAAAGCAATGGATCGGAAAAAAAAATACTACGTCATAAGAAAAACTGCTCATGCTACTCAATAAAATCAAGGCTATCATTGCTGTTTGTATTGCATTAACTGTATTTTTTTGATAATACATCATTTGATGCAAACAGTTGTGATAAAACTTGAAAGAAAATGTTAAAAAATTAACGCCCTTGTGAAAAAGATATGTTGCAAGAAAAATTAAAAAAATTAAAACTAACTCTAATGCTAAATTAAATATTACCATTGTCTTTCTCTCTAAAAAACAATAAAAATGAATACCAACATTGCATATCTAGCACTAATAATCAGAGGTGGTCAGTAACGAAGTAGTTCTACTTAAGTAGACTACTTAAGTAGTATTTTCGGTAACGAGCGACTTACTTAAGTATTTTTCATTTCTGATACTTCTACTTTTACTTCAAGTAAAATCCTCTCGAAGTAACGCTACTTGAGTAGTAATGACTTTTATGTAAAGTCGAAGTAAACACCTAGCCATTATTCCACCTCACAACGTGTACAATAAGTACGTATCGAGTTTGTTTTACTGTACTGTACTACGAAGCTTATTGAATAGTTACGCCGATTCATTTACAGGTCATCTAGGGTAGTGTGTTTTTGCGTTGCATCAAATACCAGGTGTTGACTCAGTCTCACTAAAAAAAAAAGCATACCGAACCCTGATTAGCATGGTACAGTAGACAAACTAGACATGCGCATTACTCCTGGTTCATACGAAAAAGATTAGCGGTTAACGGCGTTGCGTTTGCTGCGGCCCGTCTGGGGTTCAATTCCCTAGCCGGTTAACGAACAGTGTTGCTAACGACTCGCCATCGCTGCGACATTTCTTCTCAAGCTGTGTTGTCCAGGCGCGGAGATGAGCCCAGAGTCCCTACTAAATCGTATTCGTAACACGCTTCGGTGTAATTTCAAGAGAATAATAAAACTTTGATTTTTTGATATGCTACCGTAAGTATGGCTTTGCTTGAACACTGATCGTAAGCGTCACAACAGCAAACCTTCGAAGAATGTACAAACACGTGAAATTCGAAATTACTTTCTACTTTCATTACTTAAGTACAATTAATTTTGACTACTTTCCTACTTTTACTTAAGTGGAAATGCTTCGCCATACTTCTACTTTTACTTGAAAGGCATTTTTGAGTAAGTAACAATACTTCTACTTAAGTAGATTTTTCGACTACTTTGTCCACCTCTGCTAGTAATACCAATTTTATGAGTATTCTCAGATTTGAGGGGGCGCGATACAAAAAAGCCCCGGGGGCAGTATCTAAACGGGGTCTAATTTCAAAAAAATTTTGGATTTCTCATTTTTTGGCTCAAGGCAAAAATCTAACACCCATGCTTGTTGAAATTAAAAATTGACCCTAAAAGGGTCTGCCCTACTGGGGCCCCTGGCCGTACATGTACTCCCGTAACTGGTTAACTTCATGACAAAACAAAAATATCTGAGGAAAATGTTTGAGTGGATTATTATTTACTGCTAAAATATTGCAGGAGGCAGTGAGCCTTACTTCCCCCTACATGGACCAAATCACTCACAATTAAAATTTTACACCATAATGCAAAATATTAAACGTGGTTTGGAATTGAATTGCACGTAAAAGGAGGATTGAGCAATTTAAATTTTTCGATTGGCTTTCAAATGTTAAAAATCTATTCTTTCAAATGGCTGCGAACACGTGCGAAATGTGATCCAATGGGATTAAAATAGCTTTTTTTTCCAAAAACTTACAAAATCCAAAAACTTATAAAAAAGCTCTGCCCCCAGACCCCCATAGCCACCTGCAGCCGGGGGCTCCTCCCCCAGACCCCCGTCTGTGGTACATTTGAGCACACTAGCTTACTCAACACGTCTCCTAAGTTAGACATTTGCATTTTCTAACGATTAGTTTTCGCCCTCTCCCTTTATCAAAATCCTGGTTAAGTGCCAACAGACTACAGCTTCAGATCTTCCATTCTACAATATTTTTGCCTCACAAAAACTTCCTTTTTTGATAATTTCTGATGATGTCATTGCATGTGATTTGTGGTGTGGGCCACCCACCAATCAAAAATTCTGGCTACGCCTATGGCCTGAGATAGCAACTTTTAGGACAAAAACTTTTAATTTCTTCCAGGTTATACAGTACGTTAAAATTGGTTGGCAAAATTTGAACTGAAGGTACCCGTGCGCCTTGGTTGTCAATATTATTGTTAATTACTGCTGTACGCGAAAAAAGGGAACCCCTTCCCCCCCTGGCTAACCCTATGCCCACCACAGCATTGGTCTTTGACAAATTATAAAACAGAGTTGTCACTTTTACCCAAACATGACTTACAATACCTCATATATTGGTTGTTTTTCATCATTAAAACAGTTTTTAAATGGTTGTGATCATAGGTGGGCACATGTCCGTTAATCGTTCATCCGTTAATAACGAAGCTAAATTTTTCATTAACTCGTTAATTCGTTAAAAAGTTTTTTCATGTTAACGGACTAAAGTAACTTCCGTTAAGTGCTATTAACGGACTAAATTAACTTCCGTTAAGTTCTGTTAACTTCCGTTTACGTTTTTATCGTTAATATCTTGCACCATTCATTCATCGTACCGGCACAAACCAGTTTGCACTGGTAACACTTGGTGCGTATTAGCACGAGTTTTATAGAAAAAAGTGAAGAAAGGAGCTCTTTTTTGTGGCAAATAATAAGCTGCAGCCTCATAGGTCTATTAATTATCGCTGTTCGCAGTTTCCAAAGATTTTCCGATCGCAGCTTCGTTAGTGCATTTGAACTTATTTCTATCTTGAAATTAAATTAGACTGTAAAATGTAACTTCTAAAACATAAAAAGACCACCCTAGCAATAAATATTTCCTTACAACCAGTTCAACAGCGTCAATACGAGTTCTAGAAGCGAGTAAATAAAAGAAATGTAAATTACTTTCAAAATGTTAACGAATTAACGGACTATATGAACTTTCGTTAATTAAAGCCGAAAATAACTGATTAACGTTAACGGAGGTGTGAAGTTTGTTAACGGACTAGTGGTTAACGAAGCTAACGTTTTGCATTAACTTGCCCACCTATGGTTGTGATTTGTAAAATACGTCAAAATGTGATGTGATAAATTTCGAAGCATTGTCAGAGTGTTCTTTTGTCCGACCGGTCATTCCCCACTTGGTAACTCCATCATTCTCCACCAGTGGGAAATTCCCCCCGGTGAAGAACCACTGATATAGAGAGACATCACGTGCACTAAAGCGTCAAGAAAAGATTGGCTTAAAATTAGGATTGGGAAAATGTGGGAAAACTAAAGTTTTTCTAACTTAGGTTTTACGGTGTCACAATTCACTTACACTAATGCCCCAGATGGCAAGAAGAAGCGAAGTAAGGACAGCGGGATCTTCAAAAACGCGAGTTCGTCGCTGCTGAGGTCTTTCAAATTCTTATACTCCTAGTTACTACCGTAACCATAGGCGTAGCCAGAGAGGGCCAGGGGGCCCGCACCCCCCTCCAATTGAAATGCTACTAATGATAAAAATGTCACAAAAAAGAGTATTGTTTCTTCGGTTTCAGTTTCTTTTAGCATCATCGCGTACAACAGTACATGCGTATAACAGTAATTAACAATAATATTGATCCAGGGGGCCCCGGGCCCCCTCAATTTAATTATTGCCTACCAATTCAAATGGGCCCCGTACAATACTTAAATGGCCCCTAATTTAAATGAGCCCCAAACAATAATATTGATCCATGGGCCCCTCAATCTAATTTTTGCCAACCAATTCAAATGGGCCCCCTACAATAATAGTTAAATGGGCCCCCAACAATAATATTGATCCAGGGGGGCCAGGCCCCCTCAGTTTAATTTTCGCCAACCAATTTAAATGGGTCCCCTACAATAATACCTCAATGGCCCCCAATTCAAATGGGCCCCAACAATGATATTGATCCAGGGGGCCCGGGTTCCTCAATTTAATTTTTGCCAACCAATTTAAATGGGCCCCTTACAACAATATTTAAATGGCCTCCAATTCAAATTAGCCCCCAACAATAATATTGATCCAGGAGGCCCGAGCCCCTTCAATTTATATTTTTCCAACCAATTTAAACGTATAACCCAAGTGAAATTAAGGGTTTTTATTCTAAAAGTTGCTAACTCATGCTCTCGTGTAAACTTTTTATGAACGTAATGAATCCCGTACACGAGCCCTAAAAACACGAGCCCTAAAAATACGAGTCCTAAAGACACGAACCCTAAAAGACACGAGTTCTAAAGAACACGAGTCCTAAACGACATGAGTCCTAACGTACACGAGTCCTAAAACACACGAGTTCTAATGGACACCAGTCCTAAAAGACACGAGCCCTAAAAGACACGAATTCTAAAAGGCACGAGCCTTAAAGGACACCAGTCCTAAAATACACGAGTCCTAAAAGACACGAGTCCTAAAAGACACGAGTCCTAAAGTATGACTCATAAAACATACATGTCATTACTTACACGAGTTCTAAAAAAAGAGATCCGTTTGGAGAGTTTGGAGATGCGTCTGAGTATCAATTTCGTTTGACCAACCAATTTAATTACGTATCAAAATATTCGGATGGTTTTGGGGGTCAGAGTTCAGTATTTCCTCTAGCAAAGTACGCTATAAGGACGTGAGAAAAAATTTTGCTATTTTTTATTGAAAGTTTTGTTGTGATTGGAGAGTGTCTGCCACTACAACGGTAGACTCGGGTTCGATTCCCAACAGTTGGACAAACCCAAAAACTTGAGCATGGTGATCACTGTTTTCTACTTCTGAAGTAAGGTCACGGTTTGTTACTAACTGTTTAGTGCAATAATCATCAATGTGGAAGTGAAATAATTATTTAGGGCACGTTAATTATTTAAATCAAATCAAATCTTTCATTATACTCGCTATAATACGCCGAAGCGTGTAACGAGTTGGCGGGGCCCATTTCTGCGTCATTGCGGCCGGGCAACACAACTCCTTTCGAAGAAATGTTGCAGCGGTGGCGAGCCGTTGGCAACACTGTGTCCGATTTGACCAGCCCGAGATTTGAACCTCAGACTTCCCGCTCCAGAGACGAATGCGTTACCGCTCGACCAACTGGTCGGTACGTTAATTATGTAGGGAATGTTAATTATCTAGGGCATGCTAATTATTTAGGGCAAGTGTGCCCCCAATAATTGACATTTAAATGACTTAACCAAGATAAATGTTTTTATAAGTTCAGTCACTATGAAGTTGTTAAATAGACTTTAACGTCGTTTGCAATTCCAATATTAAAAATGTGTGGAAAAAATATTTTGACATAATTTAGGAATGCCACTCCACCAAATTAAACCTCCCAATAAACAATTTTTGAATAACCTGATTGTTTTTAAAATCAGCAGGTCTTTCAAAATATTTTGACATGGCTTGGGGGTGCTACTCCCTCGGTAACCCTCTAAATAGATCCCCCAAATCTTTTATTTCTAATTTTGAGCTAAAATAACGTTTTATTGATATTAGTAGGTACTTAAAAGTCAAAAAATTACAAATACATTGAGACGTCTGTTCAAGATAAAAGTTCAAAATTGCTGTTATTAACGTCAAAAATAGATCCTTGGACTAACTTAGTTTCGAAATCGCGGTGCGTGTGCTAAAACAATGACTCGTACTCTCACAGCGTTATTATAATGCTGTACTGGCGACAGCTTTGTGGATGCATTTTGCGGAAAAACCACCCACCACGTGGGCTACATTATTTTCACTCGCAATCATCGTTAGACGATTTGTTCTTGATCTGCTGATCAAACACTAACTTTTAGCTTCTTGACGTGCTGTTGATGCAAAAGCGTTTCCTCATCACATAAATTAAAATTACAATCATTTCTCAGAGTTTTAAACCACCCATCATTGTTTTGAAATAGCGTATTTAAAAGTTTTTACTTGTTCCAATTTGAAAAATTCAACCGATCTGATGATGTTTTATTAGAGACAATTTATCACAATGGCTTCAAACGTTTTCGCTAATTAATGAGTTTTAAAAACGCAAGAATAAAAAATATTTGCATTTTGTTTTTGTTTTCATTGTATGGCAGAAGATTTTACATCATTCATATTCATTTTACATAAAAAAGTAAAAATTCATTTGTTTTAGGATTAATTTTTACGTTTAATTTTTGGTGAAGAACTTGCTTTTTAACAAACCTCGAATAACAGGAATTTAAGAAATACCAATAATTTCGTCAACTTGAACCGAAAAAGTCAAACAACTCTTATGAAAACGCAGTAGAGTTCATATCTCTCATTCATGGATTAGACTCTTTATTCTTTCAATGTTTTCAATACATACAATGTTTTGATTGCAAAATTACTTTTTTCGTTGATCTTAATTTTCTGCATTACCTTATTTGCGTATAAGATACTGCAAAACATACAAAATATAATTTTTAAAAAATGTTTATGATTATGTTATATTTATGCTTGTGGCAAGATAAAGTAATAATTTCTGATAGTGTAATTAAGTGGCGGCATGATTTTTCGAAGCACAAAAATGTTAGCACAGATCGTAGGATAATGTCTCTCTTTGTTCTTTTGTTTCCGCTCTTGCGTCGTAGATCGTTTTCATGTAAGTTGGTAATTACAAAAATATCTATTAATCTTTGTTAAAATGAAAGAAAGAGCAGAATGTTCCGCATAAAGTGTAAGTTACGTTAGGTTCGCATTTTTACAAATTTCTCAAGAAAAATTGTTCTGCGCTGATATTGAACTCTCTTTATTTGATTTTTTTATTTCTTACAATTAAAAAATTTTTCTTTCTATTTCTTACAATTAAATAATTAAAAACATTTGATCACAATGCTCCACTGAAAATTTAAAAGTGCAGTTTTCTCAAGTTTACTGCGCTTTGGCAGTTTTAATTTTTCCAAACAAATTTCTTTAGTCACAATATTCTTTATTGAATTTATTGCAAACAAAAAAGCTTTTAGTTTTCGTTCATTATTGGATTTGTTGCAAACAACGTTCCCTCTCAGAGCTTGCTTGGTGTGCGCGGAATAAAAGGCTTTTTGAGCTCCAAAAAAAGGTTTTCGCCGCAAACTGGTTCTTTTCGGTCCGGAATTTCGGTCCCAAATTTAGGTGAAGTACACAAATTTTAGTCCGGAGTTTCGGAATTTTGCCCCTCAACTTTAAGTGAAGACTGAAAAAAAGAAAAAAAAAGAAACGGGTCTTCATCGCATTCTGGTTCCATTTTAGTCCGGAATTTCGGATTTGTTGTTTAAACCTTGCTTTTGTAAAACAATTTTATGAAATCTAAATTATGGTCTTGCTTCCGATTGAAAGCAGGTATTACCCTTGTCTTATCAACACTTATGCAGTGCGCGGCAGAACTGAAATACTGCGCAGGGGTTCAAGGCTATCTGCGCGGCCGCGCAGCTTAGAAGGAATGTAGACTGCAAACAAAGTTTAATTTTCAGACAGTCTGTGCGCGTCCAATTTCGTCAAAAGAACTCGGATAGTTTGTAGTTAATTCAATGATGAAATTAAAAAAGATTTATGAAAAGTTGATACAAATTGTTACAATTTCTAATACCAGGGAAACATTGTACTCTATATTTAGTGCTTTGGTGTGCAGGCCAATCGGGCTGCCCTATTTTTCCAAACTTTGGCATATTTCGGAAATGTTTCAAATTTAAGATTTTGTTCAATTTGGGATTTTAAACAGGATCTGCGTTTAACTATATAATACGGGCATTCGTTAGCAAGTATTCTAAGGTAGGGCGTGAGGACCAGCAGCTTGCTGCATTTCGGAGCCGTTGATCTTTGATTTCATACGATCGTCTCCGTTTGCTTGCTGCCTCGCCGTGATTTATTTTAATAAGTTCCATATGTCGTTGAGCTTCATCTTTTTTGCGACAATACAAATAAAACTTAAAGGTGAGAAATTAAAAAACTACCGTAAACGAAAAGCCTTATTTTTTGATGTTCACGGCCATACAAAATCAATTAAACAATAAATTTATCGTTTTTAATGCCGAAAAAATTTTAGTGGCGTAATTTTCGGTCGCAAAATTAAAATGTTTACTTACTAAAGGCGAATTTACACAAAATCCGTTTCTGTCCGTTTTGTTTTTGGTTTTTGCTTCTTCGTGAAAACGTATGCTCTTTTTCGTGCGCAATTTTATTAGTCCTTATATGCATTAAGTATAGTGTTATTACTGTACATATTGATAAAAATTTTGTTCAAAAATTTTGTGTATAAACAGCATACGCGCAGCCAGGATCACAATGCCAGCAATGATAAATTTGTGACCAAAACGGCTATTCTTTCATCAGTTTCTTTTTCTTGGTGTGTGTTCACCTTGACGCGAGACCGTGAAGACCTTTTCGTTTTTTTTTTGCTCTTCACCTATTTCCAAACAAAATTCAGCTCTTCAGCCCGTGAAGCCTGTTCTGGCTGTTTTTTTTGTTTTAGTCTTCACTATATAAGTTGTGATTTGGCCCCCTCCCCCTCAATCCTAAATTGGTTTTCAACGAAATTTCACCCCCCCTCCCCCTTAATCAAAACTCCTTAAAGGCGGTGAATCATCCAGCCAATTATGGTGGTTTACAATAGCTAAAATTGAACTATAATTTTTGATATTTTTTGTTTCAATTTTGGGGCTGCGGTTGCAAAGATATTTTACAAATACCAAAAGATGTCCCCCCAAAAAAAGTTTTTGGAAACTCTGAGTTTTGATCTTCCCGCCAAAACCACAGTTCTCTAAACTATTCGGCCTACTGTAATCTTATTAAACTATTAGGCCTAACTATTTCTAAACTATTAGGCCTAATAGTTTAGAGATAGTTAGGCCTAATTAGGTCTAAACTATTTAGAAATGAACTATTTGAAAATAAACTATCTCTAAACTATTAGGCCTACCACAGTTCTCTAAACCATTAGGCCTACTGTGGTTTTGGCGGGAAGATCAAAACTCAAAGTTGCCAAAAACTTTTTTCGGGGGGACATCTTTTTGTATTTGTTGAATATTGTTGCAACCGCAGTCCCAAAATTAAAACAAAAAATATCAAAAATTATAGTTCAATTTTAGCTATTGTAAACCACCGGAATTGGCTGGATGATTCACCGCCTTTAAGTCAGACTGTGAAGACTTTTTTTTTCTTGGTGTTCACCTATGTGATTTGTGGTTTGGGCCGACCCCAATCAAAAATCCTGGCTACGCTTATGATAAACGATGAGAGCGATATCTCAAAATAGGGCTGTTTAACCCTTCGTAAAAAAACATTTTTTGAAAAAAGTATTGTCCAGTAGGAGACTCTCTGGTTAGCGTGGACCAGGACATACGTATAAAAATGCTTACCAAAAAGGACATTACTTTTTCATGAAGAAGGAAAGCGTAAAAAAAAACGACAGAAGCGGACAAAAAACGAATACTGTATGAATCCAACTTAACTAGAATACCACCCATGCATGCACTGACCACAGTATAAATATCATATATGATATTTATGCTGTGCACTGACCGATACGATTTTACTTTGCAGTCAAGTTCATGTACTGTTACCAAATAGAAAAATAATCAAAGACATTCTAAATGCGGTGATTACAAGTGTGCTCACTATTGATAACTTTTTTGAGGGAGATCATCGAGAAATCATGACAAACTGTTCATCAGTATTGCAAACGCCTTTGAGTGACAAATAAGTGTTTATCAATGTCAATTAGTAATGCAGTGAAGTGGTGTTGCGCAGTTAGCGAACTTTTCTGAATCTAACGTTTACTACATTATTTATCAGATAAAACTTTGAGAATACGAAACAACTAAAACAATCTCAACTTAATTGAAATTCTTTTTTTTAAGAAAAGAGAAATAACTTTGCTATGGAATTTATATATCGTTGACTAGTTCTCACCTATTTTGCAAGCTATCAACATCAATAACAATGAAAATGCTCTTTGAAAGTTAAATTCGACCCATGACGCTGTAATAAATAATGCCCTTTTGCGAGCGCAACGAAAACTAAAATGATACAATAAATCACAACATTACTGTATTTTGAAAAATTTTTTTATCAGCCCAATATCGTAAAGAATTTACAAACGACATCCATTATGAACTGCCAAACTACAGTTACAGCTGATCTTTAATATTGCGATGAATCATCAAAAAGGAGAGAAGTTTTTGCGAGCTAAAACCGCATAGAGCGGTCATCGTTTTAACGTGCATGGAGCATCAATTACGGTTTTTCAATAAGTTTGTTAATCTGCGTTTGAGATCAACGACGACTTGTTTGCAGTTGGCTCTGTACTTCGAATCACCAATACCCTCTAATTTTTATTGATGGATTACAACAACGTCAGTGCTTTTCCGCGCCAAAACGATTGGACGTCAAAATGCCATTACAAAGCATTGAACATTACCGTTTAATTCCTACAATGGGCGTATTTAAAAAATTTGAATGTTAAGTTAAAACTTTTGTAGACAGCCTATAGCTTAGTTGAAAGTTACCAGGATCTATTTAAGCAGCTTATATAACTCATCGGGTCTAGCAAGTTATGCCTTTTGTGAAATCTCATTGTCCATTGGGCCTGATATTGTCCACTTTGCCCGGTTTTTAACTTTATTTCACACCGTAAATTCGGCCACGTCCTAAAATACATAAAATTCTACGCCACAGCAATACCACATGGCAGATTAACGTTTAATTTAAGCACTATTTATGAATAATAATTTACACCACTAGTTCAAGTCGAAATAGATGAATAGATGTACGTTAAGGCTCAATCAACATAACACTGAGGGCTGTTAAATCATTGGTTTAAAATTTAAATGACATCTCTACAAAATAATTTAATGAAATCAACTGCCTCTGCGTTTTAACTCCTAGCAACCATAGCGGTAAGCCGCTAATGACAACATCAAATGCAAAATAAACCTATGAAATTACAAAAAGTTTAAAAATGCGTTAATTTGTCACGAATGAAGGAGATGCAACTGTTCTATTTCAGGGTCGTCAATAGTTAACCTTGTATTTGATAACCGAAGCTAGCTACCACCATGTACATTACAAGATTTTCATGGATTACTTGACAGCAAGCGGAATTTATGTCACTGAAAAAAGCAAACAAAAACCCCGAATTCTTACTAATCAAATTTTTTTCAGTATTTACCGACTTTTATGTAGCATTTAACTTTAATGTTTTTTAGGACTCGTGTCCTTTAGGACTCATGTCTTTTAGGGCTCGTGTCCTTTAGGACTCGTGTCCTTTAGGACTCGTGTCTTTTAGGACTCGTGTCTTTTAGGACTCGTGTCTTTTAGGACTCGGGTATTTTAGGACTCGTGTCCTTTAGGACTCATGTTCATAAGGACTCGTGTCTTTAGAACTCGTGTTTTTTTGGACTCGTGTCCGTTAGGGCTTGTGTACATTAGAACTCGTGTTCTTTTGGAATGGTGTCCATTAGGACTCCAGTTCATTAGGACTAGTGTCCGTTAGGACTCGCGTATTTAGGACTCATGTTTTTTAGGACTCGTTTCCGTTTTGGCTTTTGTTCATTAGAAGTCGTGTTCTTTAGAACTCGTGTCCGTTAGGGCTTGTGTACTTTAGAACTCATGTCTATTAGGGATTGTGTTTTTAGTGTCGAGATTAAAGAACAAGGCAGCGAGTTGCGACCTTGACGGTAAGGGGGGGGGGGGGGCACGCGTTTCAGTGATTATACCTGTGGCGGCTGACGAGGAGCTGCGAGTTCGAATCTTTAAGACAATGGGAGAATGGCTCGCGCGTAGGTCGTAGCTCACAGACGCAAACACGATTAAGTTAAAGGGGAAATCACGTGTTATATTGCCAATGGAACGCACAACAGCTCCGAACAGCAAAAACATAAAGTGCACGAACCAGAAAACATACGTAAAACTACACTCCCACAAACCCGAAGGTCAAACCCACAAGTCCCAAACACACACAAAGCAAGCTACCAGGTCATGCAAAACAATGCTGAGCAATGCAGGGCAGAGCAGAGCACGGTAGAGCAGAACAAAGTAGAACAAAGCAAGGTAGAGCAATTACTGAAAATATTTTGTCCTCCCTTAAACGCACTAAATCTCAACTAACTTGTTTGTCCCCAAGATTTAGTAAAAATATGAGAAAACATGAGAAAAAGGATTTTGACTGAGAAAATCACATAATTCTAAGAAAATATCGTGGACTCCAACGTTAAAAAATTTCCACATCGATGACTAATTCATCTGTATCCGGCAAAGTTGAAAAACATATGAATCACGACCTACAATAACACGAGGGTTCTAATTGTTTACGCCGCGTTTCCGTCATTTAGTACTGGTGTCTTTTAGGGCTCGTGTTTTTAGGACTCGTGTCCGGATACCGAACGTAATGTAATAACCAAGGACGGATTTAACACATGGCTCAGTGCCAGGGGCCCCGCACTCACATAAGACTTTTTTTGGTCTTCACCTGTATCTGGCAGAAAAATATTGCGAAAATCCAAACGTGCCAGAAGCCCAACACAATGTAAATCCGACCCGGCAATAACATGGGTGGTAAGCGTAACCATTTATTGTACATTTTTCAATAACAATTCACCTTCACCTCGCCAGTTTTTATGCAACTAAATGCTTTTGAAAAAATTAGCTAAATTAAAGGGAATACTCATTGAACAAAATTTTGAATTAAGAGAGCCTGAGCCCCCTGGCCGTATATGTACTCCTATAACTGGTTGTTTTCATGGTAAAACAATAATCTCTAAGGAGAATATTCGAGTGAATTGTTATTTTCTGCTAAAATATTGCACGAGGTAATGTACTCTACTTTCCCGACCTGGGACAAATCACTTACCAAATTTAACCCCAAAATGCAAGATTTTAAACGTGTTTTGGATTTGCAGTAAATTGCAAGCAGAAAAAGGCCTGAACAACACAACTTAATTTTTTCAATTGGCTTTCAAACGTTAAAAATCTAGTAGGCCTAATTTCAAATTGCTCTGAATACGTAAGAAATGTGATCCAATGATGTTACAATAGCTTTTTTTTCAAAAAAATTACGAAAAATCGCCCCGCGGCTGGGGGTTCCGCCCCCAGACCCCCGTCAATGATGCGTTTGAATCGCAGTAGGCTACACTTCCTTTCTCAACACGTCTCCCAATTTAGACATTTTTACATTATAACTATTGGTTAAGCCCTCTCCCTTGAACGAGTTCCTAGTTACGTGCCAACACCAGGCCACGGCTTCTGATCTACCATTTACGATATCTTTGCCACTTAAAAAGTTCCTCTTTTGAAAATTTCTGATGACGTCATTGCATGTGATTTGTGGTTTGGACCCCCCTAATCAAAAATCCTGGCCATGCCTATGACCGTAACAGTACATATCTTATTAAAATAGAATGAAAATAAAGCATAATTAGCGCAAATATGAAATATATCAAAATAATCAATTAAAAGAAATTTAGTAAAACTAATCAGAAGTTTTAATCGAAAGTATTAAAAGAAACTTACGCCAATCAATTTAAAACTTGCACTTCAAAAGCTATAAATATGCTAACATCCCAAACTCAAAATATTCTTATCTCTGCATTCGCTAAACCAAGTTACAACAATAATACTAACTGCCAATTACAAATAATATAATATCGAACAAGATCATGGGGCAAAACAGCAAGACTTCAATAATTTCTACACTCTCATAAAAATTTACTATTTCTCAAATTTGTCGCTCTAGTTCACAAATACGGTACCGATAGTTATAAACTAGAACGTGACATCGCAAGCGATATCTGGAGACTTCGCGCCATTATCGATCTTTATTACGCTAATAGTGATCTGGTTGCTTTGAATGAATTTGCAAAAAATGTACTCGTTTATAAACAGGTCAAAAATTGTGAACTATTAAATTAGTTCTGCTTATTTCACTTCAAGAAAAAGTTACTGCTAGGTTCTTGTCTATTCCGTAATGTAGACTCCGAAACCCACAACCTCAATGCTCCTTTGCCACCAACCCCCACCCCGGAAAATCCCTGCCTGCGCACTATTTCCAAGTGCAAATAAATCTTTATTGCAGCAATAACAGGAACAAATCATAACATGGTGAAGCATTAACAAACACATTCAAAATCAGGCAACCCCAGTTTAACACTTACAATTAAAAATAACACAAAATTCTTTAATAAACGTGACCAAGAGGACAAACGCGCCGTTATTATGACGACCATAACAGAATGATTTCGCTTCAACCGCACCATGGTTACACTGTTACGTCCTTGCATAATACCCCAAATAATGATTATCTTTAGGCAGTACTTAAACAGTAAAATTTTGCATGAGGGGACGCTTTTGCAGCCTTGACCAAACGCATTCGGAATCTGAAAGTACTTTAGTGTAAATTATGTCTTTTCGTCTCCGAAATCGAGTGAAGACCAAAACAAAAGGTCATCACCGCGATTTGGGTCTAAATTCAGCCGGAGTTTCTGGGATTTATTCATGCTGACTGGCCCTTTTTTATCTGATCAACCAGCGCTTAAATCTCGATGGGGGGACGCCTGCCCCCTTCAATTTAAGTACTGTCTCTAGGTTACTTGGTGCTTCCGAACAGGCAGCAAACCGAATGTACAATTCCAACAAATACACAGAAACATTGCACCACCTCAAACCCAAACCAGACACCCCAAACTATGCAGAAGCCGTTGTAATCAAAACTGCGCGTATCATCCTCTATTTAGCGCCACACACCGCCTGCTAACAATCAGTGACGTCGCTGAGGATGGTGACACCCGAGGCGGAATTTTGTGGTGTCGCCCTCTTATAATGTATAGGAAACTTGCAAAAGGTTATATTTTAAAGATAACGGTACTACTTCATTATAATAAATAGCGGTTGTTATTTGGCCAGCTCAAGAACTTCTCGTTGTAAGAATATAAAACTTGGAAACGTAGCAGCACTCGTTTACAATAAGCCGTGCAACCAAAAATCTGCAATGAGGGGGCTGTGTTCGGGGGCCTGAGAGCTCCGCTGCTGGCACTACAAAGTTTTGCATATTTTTGCAAATAACTTAATTTTAGGGCCTATTTTGATGAAAATGAATAATTTTGAAATGCGGCAGAGAAATCAGAAGTGCAAAAACATAAAATGGGCAATGTTTTTGTTTTTTTTTTGATGGCAATTTTAAAGTTCGATATTACCTTTGCGGGAAACATAACTTCTAAATTTATGATTCCTATACCATTCTTTTTACTCAAAGATATCTCAACTATTATTACTATTCTTTGGGGCAATAACTTAAACAAAAACCAGTTGGTTTCGCAACATAGCTGTTAGAAAAACTGGATATTTTTTTGGGCCCAGGTGTAGATATAGTGACAACCTTGGTACTTCTCAACTAAAGTTGCATACAATTTCAGATTTTTTTATGTACAATTTGATGATTCATTTTTTTAACAGTACTGCACTGCTATAAACGAATTTCATACCAGTACCATGGGTGAACCAGTGCTGTAATGTTGTTCTTTTATATTAAGCACATAGAAAAAATATACAGTAGGTTACAAAGTTTACAATAAATGACAATAACGTTGACCTTACTGCCTCTTTAAAGAGACATACCGGTACCAAAAGTTGTACCACAGATAGTTACATTTTCAACAATTAGCGCAATTTTCCAGATTTTATGCGGACAAAATTTACATGGCTGATTTTCATGCTGCGGCATGAATTTGTGTATTCTAATCTTGTAGCATTTTTTCAACATATTTTAAAGGGCGACAAGTTAGTCCAACATGCTATTGCAACTGCTTTTTAAAATCATTTTCGAAAAAAAAATGCAGCTAAAAACTGCGTAATGCTTAATGCGAAACATGTAAAAATGCAAAAGATAGAAAGTTCACAGAACAATAAACACTGTATATTCTTTCCTTTCTAAGATGCCCGTAGGATGATATACCTACGACCAGCAACGAGTCATGCAACACTGAAGGGGAAAGTTTTTTAAAAACTACTTCGTACCAGCACCAGATTTATCTTTGCAAAAAGCAATGAAAAAATAGTCAACAAACGATGAAGCTCCTTAAGTCTTAGTAAGATCCTTTTTATTTATTTCTTATGATATTGAAGTTTCATACAAATTCAAAGATGCAATGGCTTCGTTGTTACACCACGGCTCCACAGGCCTTGCTGAGGGAGCTTTCAAGGAATTTTCACACCAATTAAGCCCGAAAGAATATTCAGTATATATAACAGCTATGTAAAGAAACCAACTCGTTTTTTGTTTAAGTCATTGCCCCAAACAAGAGTAATAATAGTTGAGATATCTTGGAGCAAAAAGAAGTGTAGGAATTATAAATTTAAAAATGCCAAGCTTTCCTGCAAAGATAAAATCAAATACCAAAAAATAAATTGGAAACTCTATGCTTCGAGATTAGCTGAGAAGCAGTTATGTGATAACCAAATGGACAGCTCATAGGAAAGACTTCGACTTAACATATCAACTGATGATATGGCAAAAAAAAATCATGCTAATAAAATAATCACTTTGCTGGTCCATCTGCATGAAAACGCTTTAATGGAGTCAATTCTGGGGGTTTCCCCATCATTTTGGCCCAATTTATTCCAGTCTTTTTCTATCCCCTCCAAATCAAAACACCAACTCAGTTACAGTCACCTACAATGCATAAATGCTGGTTTTCAGTCGAAATAGCGATTGAAAACAAGTAAATTTCATTGCATCAGAGTTTTTTCATGTTTGTGACATCATATTCAGCAACTTGTGAAAATCCCTTTTTTTCTACTGTAAATAGCTTATTTTCTGTTGAAGATACACCATTTTTATCCATTGAACACTGATAGCAAATCATGTATTCTGCATCGTTTGATGTAAATATCAAGGTTCCATGATGTATAGTTTTCGAAAAAATGCAGAAGTCGAAAAATGACGTAAAAAATGCAGTCTTGAACCCTCAATATGACGTCAAAATCAAAAATAATATCAAATTCGCAATCAGCTGCAAAAACTCCATCAGAAATTTGATGAGCTGTTATGAAATTTAAAAGTGGTAAAATTTGGAAACTTCCTAATATGTATATAATTCTTTTATGCAACCTGTCAGCATGCTTCAACAAGCGATCAAATTTTATTACTTACTTTTGGCGATTTTTCAAACTTTGTTCTAATCTGTGAGTTATATTTTAACTCTTAAAACCCCCCTCTTCAGCGACATAAGTGTTTACAATAACACAAAAATGCATTACAACAAGAAATCAAATAACAGCAAACCCCCCAACAACAAAAAAAAACGGAAATAACAAATAGAAAATCCAAAACTTTCCAAAAAACAAATTTAACCCTGAAAAATAATGTAATCTTTGTTTATGATTCCTTTTGCAATCGGTCACCATACAATCTGCAACGAGAAACACCAACTGCGCAGAACTTTCCATTGACGACACTGCAATGTAAATAATACTTTTTACAATGCAACCAAAATACATTTCAACATCCAAAGATCCACTAGAAACAATGTTCAGCATACGGGACCAAAAATTACCTTTAAAACATGACATGACTGGAAGTTCTAATAATGTGTTGGAAAATTTTTTTTTTTTAACTCAAAACATTGCCTGAATAATGAATATTCAGAAAATTAAAAGTCAAAAGAATCAAACGATGAAGCCTCTGAGTGGCCTCCAAACCAACCAAGCCACGGCGGCTAAGCAAAACATTGCACCCGCTTAACCATATCAGACAAAAAAAAAACTAACAAGATTTCTAAGTCCGTTGAATTATCCAAATCCCTTTTCAATAATAATTTAATTACAATGTTTTGACATTTGCAGGTCAGACTTTTAATCTTTAGACATTTAATTTGTTTCAGTTACTAAAGTTTAATATTTTACAAAGGCATTTAAGAGTTTTCCAGTGTAAAAAAAAATGAACAAAATCTATGATAACATCATTTACTGTAACTAAACTGCATTTCATAGGCGTAGCCAAGGGGGAGGGCCCAGGGGACCCGGGACCCCCCAATTGCAATGCCATTCATGATAAATTAGTGGTGAAGAGACTAATTTTCCTTCAATTGCTTTAGTTGTTCTGATTCCAACCTGACTTCAGTCTGTGAAGACCTTTTTTTAGTCTTGACCTGATTTTCGGGACAAAATCGACCCTTCGTTGTGTGAAGACCTTTTTTTGTTGTTTTGGTCTTCGCTTAAAGGTTGCAACTTGAGCTCCCCCAATCCTGAATTGGTCTCCAACTAAATTTCAGTCCCCCCTATCAAAAATCCTAAATCATACTGCGAAGACTTTCTTTTGTCTTCACCATTGTGATTTGTGGTTTGCCCCCCCCCCCCCAATCAAAAATCTTGGCTACGCCTATGCTACATTTAGATAGGAAAAGATTCAACGCAAGCAATGATTTTATGGGGCTATATTCTCAGACTCAACATGTACAAACAAATAAACACTATGAATATTATAAAACCATAACTTTCTTTATATACCTGCTTGATGACGAAGCATTTAAGAAGTTGTCGAGTCTCATCTCCACATCATTCACCCACAAAAAAACTTCCTTTCCAGGAATTCCTCATCAGTAACAAGCCGTTGGCAACACTGTTAATGATTAAAGTTTGAAATGAGTTCTTAGAAAATAAACCTTACTTAATTTTAGCAGTGCCTGCTCCCAGCATTACAGCTACCTTGCACACAAAATTTCGCATAAACTTTTTCAACAATGCAGAAACTTCTTAACATAATTAAAAATAATAAAACAAATCAAAATGTCACTACAGGTATGGCCAATGCCAATCTACAGTTCGGCAACCGCGAAGCATATGCAAGTCTAAAACTTTTATTACCTCTAACACTAACTCTTAAGACTAAACCTAACCTTCCATGAAACGCAAATCCTAAATTCAGATTCAACACCCTGAAAAAATTAACAAAAAATGCCACCATTCCTCATCTTCTTTTCTTTACACTGAAATAAAACAAAAAACTCCCTTTATTTGGTTGCATAGCCTACCAATACATTTTCCAAATATGTGCAAATCGTCCATGCCCAATAAAAATGCCAGCCCACTTATAAAATTCAGTTTAATGACCACACATAACCTCCATCCAATTGTGCAAGACTACAACCCACTTTCTAGGTCAACTTCAACAACTCTCAACCGATACCTAAGACTTAACAAAAAAATTAATTTTTGAAGTTTCAAACGACCACATCTTCCCATCAAAAAAACCTGAAAAATACCTCATTAGCCAGAGAGAGCAACTTAGCAGCAACGTCAAACATTACAAAGAATTCTGCTTGCACAATCCTTAACCAAACAAACCTTGTCAATTACCTAACAACACCAAAAGCGAACATCCCGAACAAACAGCCCTCCAGATACACCTCTAAAACCAAATTTTATTCAAACAATAGCTTACTACCTACCATCAACCAAACCTTTAAGATCCAGCACAGTAAGTAAGAAACGCAACAACTAAATTACAAGCTTGCCCAGCAGCTATATCAGTATTCTCTCGTACATTTTGGTGGGTCTGGATTAGGCCGTACCAAATGATGGTGACTTCCTTCAATTTTTTAGGGAACTCTCCCAAAAGTTGGGTTCAACCACCAATTCAATTTACCACCAAAAGTTTTTGATTAAACTTTTGTTTTTTGCCTTCTCAAAATGCATTTCTATCACAACAGGACAAAAATAAAAAAAATGTCCATAACTTCGCAACCGCTCATGCTAGATGCAAATTTTTTTTTCTAAAAGATGCAGAATACCCAAGTTCCTAACTTTCCTCAGTACATTATATTAGTCTAACTGCTCAATTTTTCAAGTAAAATCAAGAAAAGAGGTTTTTTTACTAATTTTATTGGGTTTTCTATGATGGCCTATATTTCAATGCATAGAGACATTATGGAATTTGTGTAGTGATATATAGTAACTTTCGATGAGCTATACTGTCATTATAGAGTAATTGTTGTATTAGAGCATGTTAATTGATTCTCACACTGTTCGCTGATAAGATACCTAGAACTGTAAGTGTTGAAAAGCGCAAGATCACTACGACAGAATTTAATGTATCAACTAATTTATAATCACTGACTGTATTCTTGCTATTTTCACATCTTAATTCTTTGCGATTGTTCTAAACAGGCAGAGTATTTTGGCTCTGGACAATAACATGCTTGTTATGCCAACGTTTAGCAATTACTAAATAGGTATAGTATAGCATGCTCCTAAGCCAACATGCTATTGGTAGGCATCATGCTACTATTTAGGAAAACAAACTAATTCTCTTTGCTGAAAAAATGTTCAAAATTTATGTAAGATTTGGCTGCTTTCTGCCCACAAAGAAACAAAATAATGCAGCATGTGCTGCTGAGAAGTCTGCTTCCAAAGTGAAGGGTTCATGGATAAAAATTGATTTTGGCTTGGCATCACATGATACAAATCATGCTTAACTAAAATTTTTGGAAAACCAGGCTAACTCAAGAGTCAAAACAACTGTTTCTAGAAAGCTGTAAACAAATATATTGTGTTGAATTTGCAAAGTTTAAACTAAAAGCAATGTGCATCAAGTAACTTAACATTAGTAGAAGACTTCTAATGCTTACAACAATAAAATCCTAAAAAGACATCATCACGAAAAAGGATGTGAAAACCAGAAAAATTTTTGAAAAGATTAGTTCACGAGTAAAGAGTAGAAAAACGGAACGAATCTTTAACAGCAAATAGATCTAAAGCCAGAAGTATAAATACTAGAAATAAAACTAATATTATTATCAGCACTTAAAACGATGAAAAAAAGTTTGAATTGACATGTCCAAGTCAGCCAGCAACCAAGAGCAGAACGATGAGCTTCAGCAGTATTAGTAGTTGCTTAACGTGTAACAATTAAAGAGTCCGAAATATATTGGTGTTAAACTTGCTTCTAGATAGAGCATTGAGACTTTTTTGTTTTACTGCATAGGAATTGTAAAATGCTTCAAGATATGCAATACATCATCAAGAGTGTTGAACATGAGTCAATTACCCTTTAATCCAACAATACTTCAATCACATACACAATAAGCTGACTTCATTTTCATCACAAAGCAATATTAAAATCCTTAACGATTTTAGATTAATTGCAAGCTGTTTATCAAATTTATTTAGGATTTTCAGATATATCTCAATGCATAGGGTGGGTTATAAGTTGTACAACGTACACAAAAAAATATGTGGCAAGTGATGTGAAACACTGTAAAATCAACAAGGTAAGATATCTTTTCCTTTTCTTGGGCATAGGATGCATGTTCTTTTATAGAGTAATGAAACATTGCTTGCATTTATCAGTTCAATTAACTTATCAGGACTGCTTTAAATGCTTTGGTGCAGGTCTTAGGGCCTACCCTGTATTTGTCTTCAGTAATCTAGAATTCTGATTTACTTTCGTTTCTGAAAAACAATCCGATGCATGGTATGCACCAGGTGATTCCAAAATTTTTTGATTAAACCCTGATATAGTATTAGTCGAAATCAACTATCGATTTAATGTCATTAGCACAACTGTCTTGCCTAAAACCTTATCGGAATTTAATGCAAAAGTTATTTAATGAAACAAGATCATGAGCAACAGTTCTAACAACTCAACAGGGTGTTTTAAACATGCATTGCAGGGTTGGGACTGCCATACCGGTTCCACTATATATTTGTGACCTACTAGCCAACTGTATACCTGTTTAGGGCAATTTGGCAATATACACGCTGTATATCACTATATTCACTTGGTTCGTAAACCTCCAACTATTTTCTCGTTTTGTTTGTTTACTAGACAGCAGTTGCCAGTAGAGTACCTAACAGCATCAGGCATTACTGCCAGTGCCAGCCCTATGAGTCATATTATTGTACGTAAGGAGCAGCTTATGCTATTATCAACAACATCTGACATTATGCTATCTTCTCCATCATTCCACTTCCAGTCAGCAGCGTGGCCCAAGGGGTAAAGCCATTTTTTTATGACGATCCTGCTCGCATGATCTGGGGTTGCAAAATACAACTTAGTAATATTTTGGCACTACTGGGAAAATGGACACACATGAAAAAAATTTCAATCATTGCACAAACACTACCAATACGTAACAGCATTTTCACCAGGCATATTAGTCAACATCATGCAATCATATTCTTGGTTCTACAATTAATAACATTAACATTACACCTAGGCTATCCTAGTACCGTATGTGACAATACACCTATGTATACATATTACCGGTATGCTTAGCCTATAGCCTGATAGCCAGCTAACAAGATTCATTTATTGATACTTTAATAGGCCACAAACTTTTCTAAGTGTAAAATACTCCAATAGGCTATCCCATCTATTGATACTCTGATAGGCTACAAACTTTTCTAAGTCTAAAATACTCAAATAGGCTATCCCATCCTAAAAACCAACTTTACTGCGAATATTGCAGTACCGGTATGAATACTAATAGGCTAGCCTACTTAATACGTCCATTGAGGTGCTAAAAACTTGAAAGGTTTTCTTGAACAGCCTTAAAAAGAAAACCCCTAATTTCTTCAACTGAGAGCTTGCATAAAAACTTTTACAATTTCATCAAACTATCGTACATAAACTTATGAAACAACCTTCATTGTTCATAGACAAAGTTTGCAATGGTGTTAATGAAAAAATTCAACACCATATCGTCATAAGTAAGTATTGACTTTTGTATAACTGAATCTTCTATTAGGAATATTACTACCTTATAAACTTCATAACAAAAATTTTCATAATATCTTTTCATGACAAAATGGTGTTCATTTTTTTTATGAAGACCATATGTAAAAACCTTGTGAGTACCACAACAAAGTGAGCTACTGATCAAGTGGAGTACTGGAGTAGCCAGAAAAAATTGAGGAACTTTTTTATTTCACAATTCCATTTCTAAGTTGTAGAAGCCCTAAGGTTTCAAAGTGAAAAAAGGAAATTTGGGGGAGATTGGTGCAATGCAACCCCCACAAAAATTATTATCTTAAGCTTTTGTGTATATTTTACTATTCTGAAACTGATGTTGGCATGCCTTGATCAATAATGATCATTACAAAGGTTTGGAGTTTGAAAAATCCATAGAGGGAATATTACCCAATTGTGATACCCAAAATTTTACCAACAATTTACTGCTTATTTTATTAATCTGTTCCGAAAATTTGATCTACTTAAGTTGAGTAAAAAAATTTTCCGAATCTTGTATGACTCATTTCAACCATTTCCCCCCATCACAGCGCCCCCAATTTTTAATATGTTTTAATCACCAATAATATCCACCAAATCTGATAATTTGGTCTATCTACGTTGAACAATTCAAAAGTTCAAAATTATCCAGCTCCCATATTAGGTGGAATCCCTGGACGTGACACCCCCATTTTCAGGCGTTCACCAGTTTGCTTCGAAATCTATACCACTCTACGATATCATCCATCTGTGTTTCGTGGTTTAAAAGAAGATAGTGATAGAAGAAAAAAAAAGAAAAAAAAATAAGGAAAATTTATATACAAGATGGAATAAATGAACATGACCAATACAAAGTTACTGATTAGTGTTTTCTAAAAAAAAAACTTTTTTCAAAGAATATCACTACTTACCGAGATATACCACTTCAAAATTTACCACTTTTTGTTCATTTTCCGCCTCAGAAATTTCGGTCACGTGACTGGGAGCCCTCAAACTTGGTACGCATACACTTTCTATCTCTACCCATGTTGTTTCCAAATTGCAACTTTCCACGTTCAGCGTTTTTTTGTTTTTGTTACAAGCGAAATAAAAAAATTTTGGCTCAAAAATAGCCGTTTTTTCTCGGTTTTAGGGTCCCCAAATCATTATCACGTGATCTTCGACCCCCAAAATTGGCATGCAAGATGCTTTGTAAACTTGTAATGATGTGTCCAAATTTCAGTTTTCCACATTTTGCTGTTTTTGACTTATCATAAAATTAAAAAATTTTGATGCTCATCTATGAAAATGGCGGAATGAAAACATAGAAACGACGCGCGCGCGAAGTTCCAATTAGATTTAGAGAGAAAAGAGCTCGTAATTCGTAATTGACAAACTTTTCAGCAATTTTAAACCACATGCTGACAAGCTTGATAATAAATGACCACGATAATAACTAGAGCAAACATGGCAAAACAAGTCGAGAAAGCAACTCATTATTATTATTATTATTCTGACATACGATATTTTCTTGTTTTAAATTGCTTTGAAAATCTAAATGTGTATTTTTTTTAAATCAATAAAATTGTCACGGAGATCTTTTTTTTCCAAGGACCTAAGCTTGCAAATACCGTTTACGGTACCTTAATTTATTTTGAAAACATAAATTTACAGTATCTTGCAATACTTCCAGACAATAACATCATATTCGCTAATCGCTATATTATATTTAACAACTATGACTATACTTTTCAAAAAATCAGTAAAAAAAAGTCGTTTAACCAACCAATAAAGTTTGTGTTGGAAAAACTACTAACAAGTGAGGATCTATGATCATTAAGGCAAGTTTTTGATGCACTAAAAAATTGAAAAAATTGCATTTCTTTTAAACAAAAGTTGCATTTATACACAAACATTAAAAACGACAGCGATTTACTCAAACGATTTGTTTACATACAATGCCAAATATTTGCAAACATTACTTAGGGAGAAATGACGATCTTTTGATAACAGTTTGCGCAGCATGCTAAAACTTCACTTGACAGTGCACGAAGTTGTAAGCGAACTGTTGCGTCATAGATAACATTGAGACGCAGTAATCCGTCACGTAGCAATTTGTTATGCTGATCAAAGACAATAGAACTGTGCTGAAATAGTTTTATAGCATATTTTTTAAATCACACTGACATTTTGCGCCATTTTTAAGGAGACTTGCAGTAAAAAGCAGCATGCAAAAAACAAAAAAGTTGCTGTATAAAAATCCTAAAAACAGCTTAGAACATTGTACTACAAAACTTCTTAGCGTTTAGGAAGCTGTCAAAAGCTGTGAAAAAAAGTTGCAAAAACTTGCTCTGATAATCATTGATCAGTGGATGTTTGCACCGGGTTCCTAACTGATGAAGTTAAGACCTTAAAATTGACCATTTCGACGTTTAGATTTTATTTATTTCCATTTACGAGTTACGGCCTAAATTGTTTCATTACTACGATACCGCTATGGAACATAATCAATATTGCTGTTAACGCGCAAAACTTTAAAATAACATTGGTTATTTTTAGAACTACTATTTTTGAATTGTCATCAAAAACTTAACAAAATGCAATTATCTTAACTTTCGCGCTAAAAAACAAAAAAATTTGCCGACCATCATTTAAAAAAAAATTGTGTCCTTGGTCCTTGGCCTGGACCACTCTTGTCCTTGGCTTCGAGAGGGTCTGTCCTCGAAAAGTCGGGTCCTTGACCTTGGCCTCGGATTTTTTTGTTGATTCGTTGGCCTTGGTCTCAAATGTTGGGTCCTCGACTCCACCTCTGGTTAGTACTAATGTCGTTGATAAAAATTTTGACATTGTTTGGGAGTCCAAACCCCTGGTGGAGCCCAAAAGGAAATTATAGTTTTCAATTTTCTTCTAATAAGGGACGAAAAGAATTTTTGAAGATCAATTTAATCAGCATTTGTGGATCGTTCAATGGGTTTGCCTGAAGTTCCCATTTACTGCAGTTTGCGTTTAGTCAAGCTCACATTTTGTTTTTAAACTTGGTACTTGCAGTTCCCTTTTGTTTTGTTTTTTACAGCTGAAGTTATATCGGATGCGTATCTCTGTACCTTGTACAACGTTACTACCACAACCGGTATCGCAATGACTACACTTGGTCCATGATATCAAAGACGTTTCACAGATCTAGAGATATCATTGCAGATTATGCTTACGGATTTAGTTGCAAAAACTTTGCACAAAAACTATTTGTTGTAACTTTGTTTATTTTTTACTTATGCTACTGTACGTTTCATTTTTGACATATTTTTGCATATTGTACAAATTCTTCGTATAGAACTAAAGCAGCATGTACAAAAACTTTCAGAGTAGGGTTCATAATCCTATAAGGGCTTGTCTCTATCGGTAGCTTTTCATTTTGTAAATTTACATCAAATCGTTGTTGAAAGTGGAAATGAGACTTTGGAGCTGTTTTATAAATTAAAAGTTTTTTCAAAGAAATCAAAGGTTAAAAAATTGGTTTAAAAGCGCATTCAACCTGATTCTTGAAAAACGGAGAAAAAACCTTGAAAAATAAGTTTACCAACATGACCCCATTGCGATTCTTGCAACTTATCAGCTTAAGAAAGTCTAAGGGAAAAAAACTATGCTTTCCTCTTAGAATCTAAATTTTGGCCATCTTGTTTCCAGCAGTTTGCGCAATAAATCAGTTTTGTGAATTTCTTCTATATTGAGTGTTGCTAAGTACTGGCTTCAAAAAGAATCAGCGAGTGCTGAAGGTATAGAGAAATAATTGTTCGTTCATTCTTATAAATCAAGCAATCTGCGTCTGTCTGACCAAACCAACGCAGAACACGTTTTTTGGTTCTGTTTATAAGTTTTTCGTCAGGCTGGGCCATCACAACGGGTAGACTGCTTGGCTCCAAAGGGAAATAAGCATAAAGTGTCTTTCCCGAGGAAACAACGACGCATTACCAGTTCGAGAATCGCATAGGAAAATGAAATTGCGGAACAACTGCTGTTTAAATTCAAAATGATTAAATGTTTTCTAAAAGCGTTTTGGCCGCCAAGAGCTAGCAAAATATTTGGAATCAAGACAAAGTTTTAGAGCAGAGATTTCCGACCTTTTATAACCGTGGCCTATTCTTATTTTGAAAATTTTCTATGGCTCACTTCTTAGGCCTCTTTCACACAGGCTACAGTATGCTTGTATTGGTTTAAATGAAGCATTTCACACAAATTCGCTGTCACGCTGATGTCGCCCGGCAACAAAATTTAGTTGCCGTCGCACGACACAGGTGGGCAATTTATGGGAGACTTTTTAGTCGCGCGACACCATCATAACACGCAAATAAATGGAGCTTTTCACACATGTCGCGCATTTTGCGTGACACAACTGCTTTCAGGCCGCAGAATTCTAAAGCCTGAATTGAAATAACGTAATGACCAAGAAATTAATTCACTTCATGCCCAACAAAGCCCTGCATTATGAGTCATTTGTATGGCCAATCAATTACTAAGAGTCATCTGCGTGAACAATTGGATTAGTTGCCTTTTCGTTTGCACCATCTAAAACTGTAGGCCTAGCGTACATGTCTACAACTCAAGAAATAACATCAGCGGTCAAACCAAGGATAGTCAAACCAAGTGTCAATTATAATGGTCTAGTTAGGGGAAAGTACCAGCACTGTTTCAGCCTGATCGTCTTAATCGAATGGAGATTATGATCACTAATAACGCTAACCTTATCGAAGGGAGACTAGGCTATACAGAGTTTTTTTTTACGTTACGGTATTTCAGTCCTAGTAATCATGAATGCTGATTAGGGTTATTCAAACAAACATTTTTTTGAAAAGTGATGCTGCAAACGGCCTTTACCGTTGTATTACCCAAAAAAATGATACTGACCAATTTTCACAAAAAAATTTTGATGTTTAGAGTGCGCAACTCGGATTTTAGTTTATGACGTCAGTAAAAAAAGTGAAAAAATTTTTTTCGGAAAACACTGGGATGGGACATATCGACAAATGCAGAATGACCCCCTGAGTCGTAATTTGTTCCTTGTTTTGGTTTATTAACATTAGGTAAAAATTTATTTCAAAATTTTAAACTGATGGCGTCATCTTTTTTAGTAAAAATTGCATTTTTGAACGTTTTATTTATAATTATATGAAAAATGATTATCTGATTGCCTCTTGTGTATACAATATCGTTTTAGTACAAATAACAGCAGTCATGCACAACGTAGTTTTAGGCAACGTAATAATCATAAAATACTTAAATACTTGTCAATAATCGCCTAATTTTTGTGGATACTTTTTTAGAATTATTTTTCTGCGCAATTTTATTGAATTGAGTAAATAGAAAATGACCACCACAAGAAGTGCAAATGAAACTTGGTTGATTGGCAATCCTAAATCTGATCTTAATGCCAGCTACTTACAGACCAATGGTGAATTGTTAATGTCATGCGTTACTTTTTTCACATTTTCAAATATAATGATTCAAAAATATTACAATCCAAAACCCCAACTCAAGTAGCTAACAGGGAAGGCTTGTCTACAAATCATGGCTTCTCTTTCGTTCCTTCCATGATTGATGCTTTTCTGGGAAAACCGGGATGTTTTTTTTTACCTAATACCGGAAGACAGGGTAACCGAGAGGGGGGCACGGGGTACAATGAACCCGGGGACCATGGACTTTAGGGGGCAATTTTTCTGGAAGGCCGTTGGGTTCAGCGGGCCCAGCAGAGGGCCCATGAGCTCGAGAGGGGCCCGTCGAAATGACACTGAGAAATCAGCATGTGAAGCCTAAATACCTTTTTTTTTGGAGATCACATCATAACTCAAACAAAACTGCGGCAATTTTTCCGTCTGTTTTGGAGTTCACAAAACCGGAAATCCGTCATATTTGAGCTGGCCCCGGGCCCAAGTTCGGCTCTCGGCGCCCCTGCCGGAAGACGCGCCAGGTCATCGAACACAAAAGCAATATCAACCCAAATAAACCAAAACTTCGTCCCTTAGTATCTGGTAGTTCATTGGGACGCAAAAATCATAGAAGATAGCTCTGATAAATCTAAGACTAGACAAATTTATTTCATTGCTCAGTAAGGAATGAACGTATTGCTGTTGCGATAAGTGATACACCAGACTATGAAAGCGGAAACTATTGGGGGTAAGAAAACTGGAATCCAGCACTAGTACGAATCAGGCACTGAGGAGGGACGAAGTTTCGGTTTGTTTGAGATGATATTGCTTTTCTGTTCGATAATCTTACGCATCATCCGGTTCTAGGTAAAAGAACAAAATCATCCCGGTTTCCCGAAGAAGCATCAATTATGGAAGCAACGACAGCGAAGTAATGACTTGTGGACAAGCCTTTCTTGCCAGCTGCTTGAGTTGAGTTTTTTTTGGGATTGCAATATTTTTCTTGGAAGTTGCACGGATACGGTTTGATTAAAAGCAGGAATACGTTTGTTCAAACTCGGGCTGAATTTTTCCCCTGAGATTTCAAATTCAGAATGAGACGAGGAGTCTTACAAATAAATTGAGTTAGCCGTAGGCTCATTTGTATTGCTAGAAAAGGCTTGTGATATTTTGAAATTTTCAGTTTTGACTCTTTGACGTTTTTTTGCCATTTTTCTCTTGATTCATGATCCAAAGTGGACATTTGCATTTTGCAAGCGTTTCTTTGGTCATGCAAAAAAGCCACATCTTCTTTTTCAGCTAATCGGTTCCTAGACAATCGCCAGAAATTTGTTGCTCAGCGTTTTTAGCAGCAAGATCAAACAAAATGTTCCCAAACTTTCACGAAATTTTTTCTAATGCTTCATTCGGTGTTATTTTTGCGCTAGTTACTTTTTTAAATTTTTTCTTTGATTAAAAAATTTTCCGAAGTTGTTTTAAATGAAGCCAACTACTTTTCTTAGGAATTTCCGATTTCAACCAAATTTCAGTTAGGCTACTGCTTCAATCGTCGCTTTACAGCATCATTTGTTGTAGCATTTTGATTTTTGAAAATGTGAAAAAATAATGCATGACATCAACAATTCACCATTGGTCTGCAAGTAGCTGGCATCAAGATCAGATGTAGGATTGATTGCCAATCAACCAAATTTTATTTGCACTTCTTGTGGTAGTCATTTTCTATTTACTCAATTCAATAAAATTGCGCAGAAAAATAATTTTCGTTTTCGGTACAATTCAAAGGCTAATATTAAATCTAAAAAAAAGTATCCACAAAAATTAGGCGATTATTGACAAGTATTTAAGTATTTTATGATTATTACGTTGCCTAAAACTACGTTGTGCATGACTGCTGTTATTTGTACTAAAACGATATTGTATACACAAGAGGCAATCAGATAATCATTTTTCATATAATTATAAATAAAACGTTCAAAAATGCAATTTTTACTAAAAAAGATGACGCCATCAGTTTAAAATTTTGAAATAAATTTTTACCTAATGTTAATAAACCAAAACAAGGAACAAATTACGACTCAGGGGGTCATTCTGCATTTGTCGATATGTCCCATCCCAGTGTTTTGCAAAAAAAATTTTTTCACTTTTTTTACTGACGTCATAAACTAAAATCAGAGTTGCGCACCCTAAACATTAAAATTTTTTTTTGTGAAAATTGGTCAGTATCATTTTTTTGAGTAATACAACGGTAAAGGCCGTTTGCAGCATCACTTTTCAAAAAAAAAATGTTTGTTTGAACAACCGTTTAGAAATTGATATTGAAAGATTTATTTACGAGATTGAAATTAGACCGGGAAATTGGGATATCGCAGATGCAGCGTATAAGTTCATCAAAAGAAGATATATTCATTCGAGCAAACAAGAAAAATTTAACAGGATTTTAACAGGAATCGGACGCAGTGTTGCCAACGGCTCGCCACCGCCACAACGTTTCTTCAAGTGGAGCTGTGTTGCCCGGGCGCAATGACGCGGAGATGGGCCCAGCAAAGGCGCAAACTCGTTACACGCTTCTGCGTAATACAGCAAGTATCATGAAAGATTTGATTGAACCTGTAGCCGATCGTAGTTACTTCACGGTTTTTGGCCCTGTCTAAGGTTGTGATCAAGCTACATAATTAGAAGATCCATACGTCTCAGTTTCATAGAGATGCAGTCCGGAATCATACAGCATAATTGCTTTAAACTGCTAACAACTAACTAGACCAGAGGTGGGCAAACTTGTTCAAAGAAAGAGCCGCTTGCGAAAAACCATAAACTCCAGCGAGCCGCAAATTCAGTTTACACAAAACAACATAACAGCAATAGAACCACCAGGCGCGCAACCAAAAATTCACAATGAGAGGATGTTTTGGGGGCCTGGGGGCGAAGGCTGGGGTCTGGGGGTAAAGCCCCAGCCTCTAAAGGCAAGGGGGTCTGGGGGCGGAGCCCCAACCACACAAAAAAATTTGCATTTTTTGCAAAAATAACTTAATTTTAGGTATATTTTGATAAAAATTAAAGCGTTTTAAAACGTGGCTTAGAAATTGGCAGTGCAAACATGATTAAATTGTTTGCATAAATGGGCTATGTGGGAGGTGGTAATGGTAAAATTTTGTTCTCTTGCTTACATGCTGGTAAATCATAAATTCCTATAGTTCAATAAAACTTATACGGAGTAGTCGATATTTTATAGAGCAAAATAATTGGAGAAAATGAAAAAATATTTGAGAGAAGTGATTGGTAATACTGAATAGTCCCCCCAGCCTTCCTGATTTTATAATATAGTTTTGATGAAACCTATGTTCAGCATTTTACACTAACCATCAAATTTGATCGCTAATTTGGCCGTTTTTAAAAGTTTTTACTGATTTGTGAGTTTTATTTTTGACAAATTAGCCCCCCTCCTCGGAATATATGCTTCATAAGATGCTTAAAATCACTTTTTAGTCCATTCCAGTGCAAAAAAAATACAGTCTCAAAAAAGTGCTAAAAACGTGGTATTTTCCATATTTTGGTCCACAGGCCAATCGGGAAGGGGGGCTGTAGCCAGTACTTAAACCAGCGTTTCTCAAACCATGGGTGGCGACTCAAATGTGGGTCGCCAAGGCTTTATGAATGGGTCGCTGACACAATAGAGCCCTCATTACTTTAATTATCTTTGATCTATAGTTAAGCAAAGGAATATCCAATAATGCATGAACAAGTCTTAGAAATTAAGAAATGTAAGGTTTAGCGACCATGCATTGTCATTGCTTTTTGCATGTGATTAATGAAGCTTGAAATTGTGCATGTTTCAACATAGATCGTTTTGTCGCTGTTTTCCTTTTTCTGGTTTGGTAGTGTGCTTTTTTTGTCTTAAACGTTGCTCTGGTGAGCCAGAAATAAAAGTTCACTATCACTAAATTGTAATACGCTTTCCAAGTTCATGTTTATGTGAGATGGGATTTTCTGCTCTAGCATTTATGAAAGAAAAATATAGAAACCGTCTGGATACAGAGCAGTAGCAAATGGTCTGTCGACCAAAATACAGAATAAGAAATATACCACGTTTTTAGCACTTCTGAAACAGTCTTTTTTACTCTGGAATGGACCAAAAGGGTATTTAAAGCATTTTTTGAAACATACATTTAGGAGAGCTAATTTGTCAAAAAAGAACTCAAAGATCAGTAATAACTTTGAAAAATATAGCTTCGGTAGAGAGGTTATTTTCAGTAACCATATTGCAACACAACTCAAAAACACCACTCCATTGATCATGTTAGGCTATTTCTATTTTGAGCTAGGCTAACTA
Source organism: Trididemnum nubilum (assembly GCA_963965965.1). Lineage (NCBI taxonomy): Eukaryota > Metazoa > Chordata > Ascidiacea > Aplousobranchia > Didemnidae > Trididemnum > Trididemnum nubilum. Next base: position 25,107,576 of record OZ014471.1, read on the forward strand.
CATACTTAATCCGAACGTTTTCGGCGTTTTACAAAGCGCCCTCATCAGGAAACTAAAAATACGGTAAATTAGAAGCTAATACCACTTTCAAATAAACTGAAATTTGAATTGAATTTGATTTGAATTGCCTGTATGTAAAAATGACAGTTTAGCCAGATGCAGTTGCTCTTTCAAATTATTTCAAAAACATTAAACAATTTGACAATGATTGGTCTGGCTGATCGAACAGTATTTTTATTGACTGGATTTTGAGGAAGTCGGTGCAAGTCAATAACGCAAAAGTCGTTTGAATTTAGCCTTAAACCTTCACGAATGAATTAATTAAAGGCGGTGAATCATCCTGCCAATTTCAGTGGTTTACAATAGCTAAAATTGAACTATAATTTTTGATATTTTTTGTTTTAATTTTGGGACTGCGGTTGCAAAGATATTCAACAAATGCAAAAAGATGTCCCCCCGAAAAAAGTGTTTGGAAACTCTGAGTTTTGTTCTTCCCGACAAAACCACAGTAGGCCTAATGGTTTAGAGAACTGTGGTAGGCCTAATAGTTTAGAGATAGTTTATTTCTAAATGGTTTATTTCTAAGTAGTTTAGGCCTAAAATAGTTTAGAGATAGTTAGGCCTAATAGTTTAACAAGATTACAATAGGCCTAATAGTTTAGAAAACTGTGGTTTAGGCGAGAAGATCAAAACTCAGAGTTTCCAAAAATTTTTTTCGGGGGGACATCTTTTTGTGTTTCTTGAATATCTTTACAAACGCAGCCCTGAAATCAAAACAAAAAATATCAAAAATTATGGTTTAATTTTAGCTATTGTAAACCACTGGAATTGGCTGGATGATTCACCGCCTTTAAATATCTCTTTTGTCTTTTCTCTTGTCTCCCATGGTGTCTCTTTGATACCATGCACTAATAGATTTACCCGTTTGTTATAGCAATCTAGCTTTAAGGTTTCTTTTTTCATTTTATCTATCTGATTAGTCAATTCTTCGACTTGTTTTTGATGAACTTCAATTGAAACTTTGGTCTTTGATTGCATTTCTATTGGCGCACATTCGGCGTCGTATATGTCGTCTACCTCTTTTAGTCTGGCTTCAAACATATCTTTTTTTTTCGATGCTGTCAATCCGCCCAGTTAAACTGTTTACCGCTGTTAGAACTGCATTAATTTTTCCATGTAAGTTTTTCAATTTAGTTTTTGAAGCCATAATTAAATTAGATCTAACTTTGACTTGATGGTTTAATTTAAAGTTGCACAGTTTGTTGTGGAACTTGACTGACTTTGCTATTCAAATACTTACTACAGAAAATAGAACATCCGTTCACTAGACTGCTCGAGCGCGAATGATGACTGCTCGAGCGCGGATGATGATGTAACGCAGTTAAATATTGGTACAAACTGCGCTACACGTGAGCGTGAAAACGTGTAAGGCGGTTTTAAAATGCAAATGTTGAGCGTTCAGAAAAGAGCAGGATTATGCAAATGAGCAACAAAAACACAACATTCTTCTTCCGTATAAGGAAAAGCAGTTCATCTAATAGTTTGATATATTAGAAATACACAACATCCCCATAACGATCAACTGATTTACGCACTCGAGAAGATCTTCTAGATAGAACCAGTTCAGTCTGTGGGCTCGTGTCAATGCTTCGACCAGATTGGAAGTTCGCATCCGTGTTTCTAATAGGTTGTGGGCTTGCGTCCATGGTTCAAACAGGAGGAGGACTGTTCGCTTCTCGCCCAGATATGACATCTTCATCACCACTTTGAGGAAAAAACTGCATGGATCGGTCAGGGTCAGCTGGAGACTGGGCAGTAAAGTTCTCCCAGGCCCCAGGAGTTACAGCAGACTCAGGAGCAATAGGAGTAACATCCCTCAATGACCCGGTTGTTTCTCGTCCTCTAGGAAAACGCTCTAAAGCATAATTAGGCGTAGCATGTACTAAATCAACTTTGTCCACAAATGGTTTGTTCCAGCATGATAATTGGCCTTTAGCAATCAGTTTTGCGTAGTTTGTGATTTGCTGCAATTCTGTAAAAATTGCACGTTTGTAACAAGTTTTAGAGCGCCTTCCGCTCTTAATTCGCATAATTTGCACAGGATCTAATCACGTGATACACTCACCACACCTAGTTGCATTTTTTGGTTAGTCATTCTTAGTTTCTCGGTATACCTGCTAGCAGGGCATTTTAATTTTGGCAAGTTTTTCTTTTATTGAGTTAAAAAGATCAGATTCTACACAAAAGTTAATTTGCTGTTTTGTTACTGCTTAGTTACTGTTCTTCTGCCGTTTTGCCTAAGTTACGCTACGTTCTTACTGTGATTGAGTTATTTTATTTGAGATCCGATTGAATTTACATTTTCAAGAACAAATATACTTTTTGGATAGAAAATTGAGTTTTCTAGCACAGCAAGACAGTGATAATCCATAGGCTCCCTCTGGATTGGAACTCCGATACTCATAATTGTAAATGGAAGACTTGAATCTGCAACATGGTTCATTTTTACTTGCACGGCATGGCGTTTCAAATATACTGGGCCAGGGCCCTCTCGACAGATATTTCTTCACTCGTATTAATAGCGAGAATTTCTTCAGAGGCGCTACGGAACGAAATACTCGCTAAAGGCAAGAGGTTATTTTCGCACGTGCATCTGAAGCTCTGACAGCTGGATAATGTCATTTTCGCTCGCTAAGTTGCTTGGATCGATTGCGAGATATAACCGTAGGTGAGCACAAATCCGTTAATCGTTAATCCGTTAATAACGAAGCTAACTTTTTCATTAACTCGTTAATTCGTTAAAAAGTTTTTTATGTTAGCGGACTAAATTAACTTTCGTTAAGTTTTGTTAACTTCCGTTGAGGTTTTCATCGTTAATTTCTTGCACCATTCATTCATCGTACCATTGCAAACCAATTTGCACTGGTAACACTTGTTGCGTAATAGCTCGAGTTTTATAGAAAACGCGAAAAAAGGAGCGCTTTTTCGTGGCAAATAATAAGCTGCAGCCTCATAGGTCTATTAATTATCGCTGTTCTCAACTTCCAAAGGTTTTCCGATCGCAGCTTCGTTAGTGCATGCAAACCTATTTTTATCTTGAAATTAGATTTGCCGATAAAATGCAACTTCCAAAACACAAAAGACCACGATAGCAATAAATTTTTCCCTACAATCAGCTCAACAGAGTGATTTTACGTGTTCTAGAAGTGAGTGAATGAAAAGAAACGTAAGTTGCACTCAAAATGTCAACGAATTAACGGACTTTATTAACTTCCGTGAATTAAAGCAGAAATTAACGAATTAACTTTAACGTAGGTATGAAATTTGTATGCGTACAAGTGGTTAACGAAGCTAACGTTTTGCGTTAACTTGCCCACCTATGGATATAACTGGAGTAAAAAAGCGTCATATTTTCCTCACCAACTTAACCAAGGTTTTGAAGCACTCTTTTAGAGTACAAGAAGTTTTTTTTTGTCAGAAATTTAATGGCAAAATGTTAAAAACTCTAACTAAAGTGCATTTTTGTTAAAAATTACTTAAAATGGTCTCCATGTTTGCTATTGGACTATTAAGAAGAAAGCGAATTGCATTGAGAACCGTTTGCTGTATCGACTGATAAAGAAATATTGAGTAGCACCAGTTGTAATTGTAATTGTAATTACATTTTATTCTTCGAGTCAAGCTGCCACCTGCCCACCTGTCTACCACACACGGCCAAGGCTTCATACTGTCCCTTTAATTGCTGAACGTCAAGCAGGGAAGCTGTGAATACCAATTTTTATAGTCTTTGGTTTGACCCGACCGGGAATCGAACTCGTGTCTACCGTTTTAGTAGCAGACGCTCTATCCACTTAACCACTGATCGAGTTGACAAAAACAGCAATGCACTCTTTTTATTGGAACAATTTTCTTAAAACATGAAACTCGTTTTTGCTCAAAATTTGAAAACAAATTAAAAACAATGCTAGCCTCAACAGCAAAATAAACCAGAAGCAAACGAAAAAAAACAAAATTCAAATCAAAGTAAAGAAACTACATTTTGTACTGATTCAAAACGGTAAAATTTTAGTGATTTTTTTGTGTTTGCTAGCAAAATTGCAAATATTCCAAGAGTATAGTACGCTGTTTGAGAAAATTTTTTGGCAGTCGTTCGAAAAAACCTTACTTTTTTCAAGTCGGACGACAGCCAAAAAAAGTTTTACGATGCTACAAAGCAGGAAAAAGGCCTTTCCTCAGGCCTACAGATCATTAGAAATTAAACACTGTTGCAAACACGGTCACTAAAATTGACATCGATGCTCTAAAATATAAGAAAAAATCAAAAACAAATAAGGCTGAAAATCGGCAAAAAATTAAAAACAGCCAGTATCAACTCTAGATTTACTAGTTCGAAAAAAGAATAATGTACTTTTTCACGTCATTTAAAAAAATGTGGTATGGTAAAAGTTCTTTTTTGTTACACTGATCCAAAAATATAATTAAACTCTGTCGTTCATGAACTAATTATTATCAATGGAGGTTTTGCAAGCTTAGAATACTAACGCGTGGCCCATAGTATCTTTTTCCATAACAATTGCAATACATATCGTGATACAGACACAGTACGCTTCAACGCCTTATTTTGAAGTGGAAATGCATCTGACGTCACAATAAGGTATTTATTACGTGCTAAAACCAACATCTCGCAAAGAAATTTGAGTGAGCATTTTTAGCGCATGTTGGGCGAGACGGTTGGGAAATAGCATTTTGTCTACAAAATTTTTTGCTCGTTCACGTCTTTTAGGGAGCGAAAATGGCCTTTACGAGCTCGCTAACATGTTCTGTCATGTCGGCCCAGGTGAGCTTAGCCAGGTCGGCACTAATGTGCCTACAGTCGATCTTCGCTGATGAACAAAGAAGCGCTCGTGAGGTAATTCGTTTTTCGCAGTGCACAGCTACGACCTAATGAAATGCAGAGTGCCGCAGTCACTGCTGCCATCGATGACGCCAAAATCAAGTAACCACAAATGAAAAATATATGGAATCGATAGCATACTAAGTCAACTGACCACAACAGCTGATAGGTTGTTCAGCCGAGCCGATTAACCGCAATCGGAGCTCGCTCCTTTTGACCCGCCACAAAGACATCGCCAAGAACACATTCCCACTGGTAAATATCTAATTTACGAGATTTTAATGCAAGTTTAACCGTATTCCAAATAACACCGTTGTAACGTTCACAATGGCCATTACCTTGGGCATATTAAATTAAAGTTTTCTTTCAAGCAATACCACAATTAGTTAAAAACGATATCAGTTCTGGAGACATTAACGCTGGGCCACGATCGGAGTGCACAGAACTGGGAGTACCGAACAGGGTAAACATTTGCTTTAGGAAAGAAATAACAGAGTTAACATTGCAATTAGAACGTGGAAACGCAAACAGAAAACGAAAAATTCATCCACTACCGTAATCAGGAAATGATTTTTAGTTGACGAGGGCAAGGGGCCCTTAAAGTTGAGACTGATTCTATTTAGGGGCTAGATGACTTTTACGACATGGGCAATGGGCGGCCTGTAAAAGCGTGGTTTCAACTCACAACACGCTGCAATTATTAACAATTTTACGGTGATCGTCAATTGAGTAAAGCAGATTTTTTACACGCACAAAATGATGTAGTCTAGAAATTCCGGGATGACATAAAGCAACATGAATTTGATGTAATGTAGTGTCATGAATACTCGCACAGTATGTCCTAGAAAGCGCGTTAGGTGCTTTATTCAATTTGCCTGATCAATAAATTATATCAAAGTCAAATTCGCTGACCTCGAATCGCTATTGTAACACTTTATCCTTTTTTATTTTACCTAGATTCATTGGGTAGTACATAAATGTCACTGATTTTTGATCAGTTACAATGCTAAATTTTCGACGGGAAAAAAAATGAGCTCACTTTCGGACAGCTTCGAAAATAGCTGTCGCTTCTTTTGCAATGGTAGAATGTTTTAATTCATGCTCATTTAGCATTCTTGAAAAAACGTTATCGTCAATTTTACTGGTTCAAAGTCGCAGAGCTGGCATTTTCTGATGTATCGGTGTGAATCACAAACGGCAACTTTTCATCAATTACTTCCAACATAGCCTTCGCTAAATCTTCTCGAAGCAGCTTAAAAGCTTAAACAGCCTCAGCGGGCAAAGGAAATCGATCCGCAACGATCAAAGGCTGTAAGTTTTCTGAAAACTGTGGTATCCATTGAGCATAGTACGAAAACATCCCTATAATGCGTTGCAATTCTTTAAAAGACTTAGGTAGCAGTAAGTCCAAAACCGGCTTCACCAGGTCTGCATTTGGCTGCAGAATGTTATGTGACACATTGTATCCAAGCAGATTAATCGACTCAGTTGTAAAAACGCATTTGCTTTCATTAAAGCGAGGTTGCAGTCTTTTGCTTCTTTCAAAAACGCCGCTAGCTTTTGATCGTGTTCCTCACAAGTGTTGTCACAGACCGTAATATCGTCCAAGTATATAAATATAGCTTTGCAATCATGCTCTTGCAAAATTGCGTCAATCACTCTTTGAAAAAAAAGCACAGCGTTTTTTAAACCAAATGGGATCCGTTTAAACTGCTACTGTAGAATTTAGTAATCCTTGGCTGTCTGTCGGATCTCAAAAACCTTTTCACGCGTCTTTAAGCAATTCAAACTTGTATTGATATGCAGAAACAATCAGTTACGAAGACGTAGATTAAGACGTAAAAGCAGACGGGACGTATGCTAAGACGTAGACGGGACGTATGCTAAGACGTAGACGGTTTTCTATAAAGAACACAAGCCTTCAGGATGTCTAACAATTTAAAGACATCCAAATTACACTAATTTAGCTGCGACGTACGCCAAATCAAAAAACTTCAAATTTATCAGTAACCAACTTGACGTTCAAATGCACAAATCATTCAATTAAAACACATTATCAACTAAATTTATATTAACATAGTTATCGTGAATATACTGTAAATTATATCAGTAGCAGTGAATGCCAAACTTTAGATAGACGTCAATTTAGAATAAATCAATTTTCCAGTTTATGATCGGTCCGCAGCTAAAAATTTCGGGAGGTTACAGACAAAAGGTCGTGGGTATAGCACTGCAAATAAACGCCGAAAATTAACAACTTACACATTATCGGTTATTCAATTAACTGGAGATTAATTAATTCAGCGTCAAAGCTACTTCAGGCATTCAAAAAACAGTAACTCAAAGAAAAGCATTTAAATATGCATTAATTTTAAACATCAAAATATTTACTAACTTCCAGTAAGCACCAAATTACCAAAAATTTAAAAAGTAAACTTTAAACGCAAAATACGAAGCGCAATACATATCGGTCAAGTTTGATTACAAGTTTGTCCATCAACGACCTTGCAAATTTAGAATATTCCATAGCAAATTTCAAATTCAGTTTATGGTCCTAAAATAAAGTAGCTGAACCAAACACTCCTTTCGGTATCACATTGTTTACTAAAAAAGTATAAAATGATTTAACAAAGTTTAGCTTAGTCAAAACGAGAGAAAAGGCGTCCGATGGGACTAGAGCTACCAAACTTATAAAAAAACTCGCGTTAGAGAACAGCTGTAGTTCGGATGATAGATGATGCTGTTTTCGATAAAAAGCGAAAACTGATATCTTAAATGAGTTTCCACACGTATCATAGAACGCTCGACTGTACTAATTAAGCGAAACACAAAGCGGCAGAAAACAAACACAATTTGGGAGACCAGAAAATTCTACAGCTACAACTGTCCATTGGCCTCAAGCGCAGGATATTTGCGTTCTTCTGGAAGCAAACCAATTTGGTGGTACGCATTGCGCCGATGTAACTTTAAGTACCATTTGTGCTGTGCCACATTATTTATACCACTTCGCATATTAGGGAGAGGATAGCCGTTCAGATACGTGAACTTATTCACAGTTTGGCTATAGTCCACGCACATTCTTTTCGTGTAATTTTTTGCTTTTAGCTATGACCAATTGAGCACGCCAGGGTAACTTATTCGCCTCTATGATGCCGTTTTTGAGCAATTGGGTCACTTGATGGTCAACAAATTTTCGATCAATATTTGAATATTTTCTACTTTTCACAGCAGGATATTTGTGTGGTAGGTATGTGCAGTGTGGTAGGTATGTGCATACAAGTAGTACCTTTGTACTTTGGGCAGCCGCTCATGTAGTGATATATGATGCTTAAATACTTTGGTCTTGCTGCAAATACCAATTGCTGACATATGGGTCCTAGTGCCACCACACGGTAACGGCCTCGGCTGGTCGGCTAAACTATGCCAGTAAAGTTTTGAACCACGTTAGAAAACTGTGGGAGAGACTTGCGTCTCGAGACCACTCATGTCTTAAAACTGAGGTTGGAGGTAAGCAAGGGCATGCTCTCCGTAGAAATTTTGCTCCAAAATATATGGTCCAATGAGAAATGAAAAACAAACAGGTAAAAGATAACAGTGTGAAAGAGAGTCGGCCCCTTGGGCAGGCTGTCTCGCTCGGTTGCTTGAGTAGTCACTCCCAGAGGTGGTCAGTAACGAAGTAGTTCTACTTAAGTAGACTACTTAAGTAATATTTTCGGTAACGAGCGACTTACCTAAGTATTTTTCATTTCTGATACTTCTACTTTTACTTCAAGTAAAATCCTTTCGAAGTAACGCTACTTGAGTAGTAATGACTTTTATGTAAAGTAGAAGTAAACACCTAGCCAATCCTTTTGGTGATGATTTGACCAATGACCACGATTTGAAGTTTTTTTGTTTGTCTCATTATATCTGGCAACTCTGCTTATCGAAAACATGTTCGTACAGGACGCGAAACAGAAGTCTGGTACGCTGTGATTACAGTCTATGTACCGGTAATGAGCCGCAATTTTGAGGTTTGGCAACGTTTTCTGGAATTTCTTTGTTTTAGGTGGGCGCAGTATTATTGTGTACTTTATTGTTTGTTAGGTTTTCCAAAGAAGTATTGCAGATAGATACCGCTAGTTGAAAGCCTTCACTTAGGCCTATAGCTGCCAGTATATACCAGTAAGCGTTTGGGCTACTACCGTAGTACCAGCATTGATAAATTATAAGATTTAGACTAGCCTGTATTTAAACTATCTTAGCAGCCTACTGTCATTTGCGTGACTGTCATTTACCGTTCTAGAGGCATGCGAGCTATACAATTAGCCATCCGAGCAGAGTAATGCATTGTTTAGATCAGTGCTCTTCAACCTTTTTTTACGTGGTATACCTTTTGCGATTTTCGAAAACTGTATACTCCACAAAAAATTCTATCCCGTGTAAGCGGTGTAGAGTTTTTTTGTAGATCCGATTTTTCATGCTTAGATTTGGGCGAAATTGGACCGAATCTAGCCCGAACGTAAGTGGAGACCATTTTTTTTGGAGATCGCAGTTTTGTTTCGTATACCCTCTGTATACCGAGTACCATAATTACCGTTTCGCATACCAATTGGTATATCGTATACCCGGTTGAAGATTTGTACGAATTAGATGTTACGAATCTGTGGTGACCTGCTGATTGGCTTACTTCATATTGTACATAGCAGGTTTAATCCAATAAAAGTTTAAATGGATTGTTGAACTCGACCGTTAGGTAGTGTACATTATTCCACCTCACAACGTGTACAATAAGTACGTATCGAGTTTGTTTTACTGTACAGTACTACGAAACTTATTGAATGGTTAAGACGATTCATTTACAGGTCATCTAGGGTAGTGTGTTTTTGCGTTGCATCAAATACCAGGTGTTGACTCAGTCTCACTAAAAAAAAAAGCATACCGAACCCTGATTAGCATGGTACAGTAGACAAACTAGACATGCGCATTACTCCTGGTTCATACGAAAAAGATTAGCGGTTAACGGCGTTGCGTTTGCTGCGGCCCGTCTGGGGTTCAATTCCCTAGCCGGTTAACGAACAGTGTTGCTAACGACTCGCCATCGCTGCGATATTTCTTCTCAAGCTGTGTTGTCCAGGCGCGGAGATGAGCCCAGAGTCCCTACTAAATCGTATTCGTAACACGCTTCGGCGTAATTTCAAGAGAATAATAAAACTTTGATTTTTTGATATGCTACCGTAAATATGGCTTTGCTTGAACACTGATCGTAAGCGTCACAACAGCAAACCTTCGAAGAATAAACAAACACGTGAAATTCGAAATTACTTTCTACTTTCATTACTTAAGTACAATTAATTTTGACTACTTTCCTACTTTTACTTAAGTGGAAATGCTTTGCCATACTTCTACTTTTACTTGAAAGGCATTTTTGAGTAAGTAACAATACTTCTACTTAAGTAGATTTTTCGACTACTTTGTCCACCTCTGGTCACTCCAGGGTTACCACTGATCGTCAGTCTGCAACCTGGAGCGCTCAAGCTTTAGGCAGAGGGGCTCTTTCGAAAAATCAGCGACATTATCCTATTAGACTAGGAAGTTGGAACGTGGGAAGTCTTTGTGGAAGAAGGGTGGAGATATGTCAAGAGTTGAGGAAGAGGAAAGTAGATGAATGCGGCTTACAAGAAATAAGGTGGAAGAACAAAGGTACTCGATTTCTCGGAGTTTTTGGACGAAGGTTTAAATTGTGGTGGTCTGGAAACAGCTCTGGTATCGGAAGGGTTGGAATTTTGGTGAAAGAAGAGCTATGTGAGAAGGTAATAGATGTCCGTAGAAAAAGTGACAGAGTTATGGTGGCCGTGTTAGCATTTAGAAAGCAAGTAATACGAGTAATATCAGCGTATGGACCACAAGCAGGGAGGCCGCTTAAAGAGAAGTAAAGGTTCTATGACGAATTGGCAGGCGAATACGAGCTACAGAATCCTAGTGAAGTGGTATTCGAAATGGGAGATTTTAATGGACATGTTGGTGAAGAGATAGAAGGCTTTCAGGGTGTTCGTGGAGGAAATGGAATAGGTAAGAGAAATGCGGAAGGAAGAATGCTACTTGAGTTTTGTGACGAAAAAGAATTGTGTATGGTAAACACATGGTTTAAGAAGACAGACAAAAGAAAAATAACGTTTAAATCCGGCAATAATGAATCTGAAATTGATTTTATTTTAGTTAGTAGAGAAAACAGAAAATTTTTGAAAGACGTAAAGGCAATTCCATGGGAATTTGCAACATCAAAAAAAATTCCATGGGAATTGCAACATCGAATGCTAGTTGCCGATGTGGATAAAAGAAAACTGAATAAAGTTGTCCAGAAAGAATCAAGAGTAAAGCGCATGGTTGGGAAATTAAAAGAAAGGGAAATGCAAGAAAAATTTGAAAGAAGAGTTGAGGAGTTAGTTGATGTTGAAACAATAAATTTGTGGGAATCTTTTAGAGATGGAATTCTGATGGAATGTGATGAGCTATGTGGGAAGAAGAAAGTCAGAAAGAATGGAGGAAATAAATGGTGGTGGAATGAAGAAGTAAGGAATGTTGTAGTAAGGAAGAAGGAAGCATTCAAAACGTTTCGCAAAACTGGGTTGGAAGATCACAAAATATTCTATAGGAAAATGAAAAATCAAACAATGAAATTGATTGCTAAAGCAATGAAGACGGAAGCTGAAAAGGAAATGGAAAAATTACGTGAAAAACCAAACAAGATTTTCAAGTTCGTTAAACTTATGAAAAGGTATGGAAAAGATGTTGAAGGAGGAAAATGAATTAAAGGTAGAGGTGGAAGAATTGGTTTTAGTCAAGAAGATCGATGTTAAATATGGAAGGAACATATGAAGAGAATTGCAAATGAGGAAAATGCTTGGGACCACAAGGTGGACGCTGCTATGATTGAGGGGCCAGTAGAGAAAGTTTCTCGCAAGGAAGTGAGAGAAGCGATCAGGAAAATGAACAGGGAAAGGATGCGGAGCTCTCTGAAGTAACATCGAAGATGATTGTTGCAGGTGATAGAATTGCTGAGGAAGTGATGTTACAGCTTTGCGAACGAGTTTTGGATGGAAAGGGAATCCCGGATGAATGGAAAACCAGCGTTGTGGTGCCAATTTTTAAGGGAAAAGTAGATGTGATGAACTGTGGTTCGTATAGAGAAGTGAAGTTGCTGGAACATGGCATGAAGATTATCGAAAGAGTGTTGGAGAGAAGAATACGAGCATTAATTGATTTTGATGAAGCACAGTTTGGTTTCATGCCTGGAAAGGGAACAACGGATGCCTTATTTTTAGTACGAAGGTTGCAAGAAGAACATCGAGCGAAAGACAAAAGAATGTACATGTGTTTTGTTGATTTGGAAAAGGCATTTGACAGAGCACCAAGAAGAGTGATGAAATGGGCTATGAGAAAGAAAGGTTTGCCTTAAACCTGGTCGAGGCAGTGATGAGTCTTTATGAAGGAGCAGAAACGAAAGTTAGAGTTGGATCGGGCTTGTCGGAAGAATTTTCTGTGAAAGTTGGTGTACACCAACGATCTGTGTTGTCACCTTTGTTGTTCAATGGTGATAGATGAAGTAACGGAAAATGCAAGGAAAGGTTAGATGAAGCAAATTCTTTGTGCAGACGATTTGGTCCTAATAGGGGAAACTATGAAAGAATTGAGAGAGAACTTTGATGAATGGAGAGAGGCGTTTGAAAGCAAAGGGATGAGAGTCAATCTCGGAAAGACTAAGTTGATGGTGAGTTGGATGGAGGAAGAAACGTTCGACAGTAAGATTGATCCTTGTGGCGTGTGGGGAACAAGCGTTTTGTCTAACTCAGTGTTATGTACAGCATGTGGAAAGTGGGTTCACGCAAGATGCACGGATAAATAGAAAATTTCAGTTTATTTGAATAAAAATTTTGTTTGTAAGAAATGTAGAAGTGTGGTAAAGAACTTCAAGGGATCAGATGAAAAACTGTGTGATGGTGTGGAAACTGTAAGCAAGTTCACTTATCTAGGTGACAGACTGAATGCAACCGGTGGGTGCGAAACGGCGGTAACAGCTAGATCAAGAATTGGTTGGATAAAATTCAGGGAATGCAGCGAAATACTTAAAGGCAAAAGGTTTACATTGAAGACAAAAGAAAAGGTTTACAAAAGCTGTGTAAGATCATCTATGTTGTATGGAAGTGAAACATGGTGCGTGAGAGAAAAAGAGATGGCAATTTTGAGAAGAACAGAAAGAGCTATGATTCGAGCGATGTGTGGTGTAAAGCTGTTAGATCAAAGAAACAGCGAGGAGTTGATGGACAATTGGACATGTTGGGCATAAAAGAGTCTTTTGATAGAATGGCTAAAGCAAGTAGTATGCGATGGTACGGTCATGTTTTGAGGAAAGAAGATGATAATGTGATAGTGAAGGCTTTGAATTTTGAAGTGAGCTGTAGTAGAGGAAGACCGAAACAAACGTGGAAAAAGCAAGTAGAGAATGAGATGAAGAAAAATGGACTGGTGAAAGAGAATGCATCTAATCAAACAAAATGGCGAGGCGTGGTGAAGACAATGTCCATACGAAATCCGGCCAACTCCGTCGACGGGTACAATACCGGATCCAACATGAAAGGATTATGATGATGATGCAGCAACTGTTTTGCAATCAGGGTCATGTACCTAAACAAACGGACCTGATTAATGTTCTTTGCAAAAGTAACTCAGGACTACTAAACTTAAACGTGATACATTTGTGCTGGTTTAAGAATTCTTGTCCTAAAATAACATTTCGCAGCAGTTTGTTCATCACCAAAAATTCTATGCCGGCGTAACTCCGGCCAAACGGTTCCACTTGAGTCGTACTCGATCCAATAGCTTGGCAGATTATCCCTTGATCGGAAGATCAACTTTGAAAGATTTTTCCGCAGTTGAGACTTTTAAATTTGTCTGACAAACAAAGTCTTGATCAACAAACAACATGATTATTTTTTTCACCGATATCAATCAGGCCATGAGTCGAAACATCGTTGATCAGAACAGGCACGTCAACTTTATCATTATTTAAAAACTTACTAGACGTGAAAGTTGCAATTTCCAAATTATCATCAGTGTTCTCTTGAATGGAATCTTGCTTTTGGGAGATGGCAGCTCTAGATTTTGAAGATTGCTTCTTCTCGGGAGACCGACAGTAATCACTGCGGCAATATCATCAAATTTGCGGCAAAACCATGGAGTTGCCGTTAAATGATTTTCAAATTATGACTGAATTATTGCTGCGATTTGCTTAGAGCAAAAATTAAAGCAAAAGCAAAAATGCCCTAATTTTAAACCTAAAAGATCATTAAGGTTTAATGTTTTTGAAAAAATTTTTACCGCTGGTATTCTAGTGTAAATATTATTTCGCAACATTATTACACGTGGAAACATTTTTCAAAAACAGCTGATTTATGCATTTGGCAGCTGATCTCAATGACAACAAACTTCAACAAAATAATGCGATTAGACTAAATTACTGGGTTTAAGGGTATGAAAAACAAAATTAGGCTACTTCACCCATTATTTTATAACTTATTTCAGATTCAGATGGGTATGAATAGTAGTAGCCTATGCTGGTAACAGTGGTGGGCGTTTTGCAAAATAGTTTGCAAGTTTTGCAAGTAGCGCAATTTGCGTTGCATTCTATGCTTTTTTTCAGCGCTTGCGCATTTGCGCAATTTGCGTTTGCGAATCGGTAAATCTAATATTTGTGGCGCTTTAATTGCGAATTTTTTTCCAAGATGGGCAATTACAAAATAATTTTGAAATGTTGATCTGCATGTCAAAAAACAAATAAATCTTGATTTTACAGATTTAAAGCATGACCACGTGATAGTTGATATATGCTGATCGAAAGATTTTTTTTCTTGTTTTGTTTTCTTTTGCGTTATCTACTTTTTTTCTTGTTTTGTTTTCTCCTGCGCTATTCACTTTTAAACGGCTAAACGCGCGGTATTTAAAATTTGAGCGATTGAAGATATCAAGGAGGACTAGTGTGCAACAGAAATCAAGGGTGCCAGGTTGGAAGATCCCCCTCAATCGGGTTCTCCAAAATTTTGAATCTTTAAACCGATAGAGCTAGATGGATCAAATTGTTGGAATTGGTAGATATCAAAAATAAACTAAACGTAACAAAAAGTGAGGGAGCCACAATTGGGGGTTTTCCACAAACGGGCCCTCCAAAATTCTAACTTTTTAACCTTTTTCGCTAGACATATGAAATTTTTAAGGTAAGTAAATATAAAGGAAAGATAAAATTTGACAAAATTTGGGGGTGCCGAAATGGGGATCCCCCAAACAGAGCCGCCAAAATTCAAACTTTTTCCCCACTCACGCTAGACTCATGAAATTTTCAGGGTAGGCGAATAGGGAAAAAATTTTCTCCAAAATTCAAACTTTTTACCTTTCAAAATGGATACATGAAATGGTGGTCCACAAATTTTCAACTTTCCTATTTGAAGCAATCTTTGCATTCCTGCACCATCAGCTTCTTCCAAAAGGTGCTTCTCCAGTGCAGGCTTGACTGTGAGCGAACTAAGAATGCAACTAAGTCGTGAACATTTAGAAGCACTCAAAGTCACGCACTGCAATAAAGCGCTGAGCTTTAACTAACCAAATCATTGAATAATTTTTTTCTGAATATCGGTGGTGGTTGACTGGTTGTTCACTTTTTCAGAAAATTAACTTAATTTAGGCCAGAATAGGATTCGGTATTCTGGATTCGGTTTTAGCTATTCGGAATAATGTTGGAATAGCCTACTATTCTGAAATGCCCATTTCTAGTGGTAGTACTAGTGCTTTAGATAAACTATATGCTGTATACTGCTGAAAGACAAAGAGTAATGTATTAATATTATTTCAGGGGTCGGAATTAACTTTTTTGACAACTTGTTATCAAATATTTACTTGCCCGAGAAAATTTCAACTTGCCTGAAAAAAAAGGTGCTCTAAGTTTTGAGGTTAACTTGGAAAAAAGCACTAAATTTGCCAAATACGCGTAGTTTCGAGAATCAAGTTTTTGTGTGCGATTGTTATGATAATGTGATGCAATCAGTAACTTTTTCCAATTATGCATAAGCAAAAATTGATTGTTTGATTGTAAATATTTCATTTAATATTTAACCCAATATCTACCAGGCTATTTTTACACCCTGTTTGTACTGGAGGGAGCAAATTTGCCCCCCCCAATTTAAAAACCGATAGAAGTAAGATTTTTTGCACGTTGAAGCAATTTTTTGTTAAATTTTTCACAATAATTATTTTGAGGTTGTGACGTCACGAAAGCGACAATGACATCATTAAAACCAGTAAATCTTCATAACAGCATGCAAATTTGTCTAAATGTTGCAAAATATTATTTTCAGTTTGGACTTTTGTTATTTCAAAAACATCTCTGATAAAGTCACCGCAGATGATGACGTCACATGCATAATGACGTCACACGCATGATAATGCCATCTTTAATGTATTGTGCTGATTATTATTTGTACTTTTTTGTAACTGAGATATTGCATAATTCACAAAATGTTAGAATATTGCAGTATTACTTTTCATTATATCATTCAACAGTTGATGAAAATGAATATTTATTTTATACAAACACAGTTTATTTCGAGAAACAGCAGAAAAAGCAATATTTTTGAATTATGATGTCATCAATGACTTAATGAGGATGCAATGCATTTATCAGTAAATGAAATATTTTATTTCAGCTAAAGATTAGCATCGACAACGAATACGCAGTACAATGAATAGAATAAGCGCACGGCTAAGCATGCATTGTGCTCAAAACTGCATAAAACTCCTTAGGTGCCTCTGACAAAGGCAAAAAAGTCGTCACTTCCGGTTGTCCGGCTGACCCCAAACTTTGTGAAAATGTGTGTTATTAAATTTCATTCAAAGTCAGGGTGCATCAAAGCAAAACTTTTTTTAGTTTGGGAGCTGTATTAAAATAACTAAGAGGGAGGCAAATTTGCCCCCTCCCTGGTACAAACAGGGTTAACAATCATATGTATTAATAACTATTAATCAACGTCGTGGTTTGTTTCAAACGCATTTTTATTATCGAATATTTTGGAAACTACAGCAGCTAGAAAGCCGAAATTTTTTGCAAAAGTAATGGAAGGTAAACAATCTTCAAAATAATCCAAGCAAAAAATTGCAAAATTCTTGACATTATCTTCATGCAGCGCAGGGTAGTAGCCTACTTGTGGTATCTGAAACAGCTGCTAACGTAGCTAGAGTCGGAAAACTTTTCCTGAAAAAAAAAAAAACGTAGCATTTTGTGCCAAACAGTTGTCTTTGTCTTCACGTTTTGTGCGTCTTAGAATCGAAAAATCATGCGTGCGATTAAGAAGTGTTAATTGCGATTAATAATGTGCGCACAACTAGACAATGCATTAATTGTGATAATTACAAAGTGCTTACTAAAATAAAGCAAGGAACAGCTTTCTCCTTGCACATATTTTACTTTATTTCAACAAAATCAGGCCTAAATTGCGTTTTTAAATAATCCTGTCTAAAGTTGTTTAATCGCTATATTTTGTTAACTTGCCAATCGGGCAAGTTAAGCCGAAAACTAACTTGCCCGAGGCAATTTCAGCTTGCCTCGGGCAAGCAGGCAGGCGTAAATTTCAAACCCTGTATTTAGTTTAAGCTGCCGTACTTAATAAGTACGAAATATCTTTTGTTTTTTGTACTGTAATTAATAGCCGAAAACTTGGCCGCTACAATAAGAAAAAGATTAGACGAATGGGTTGGAAGAGCAAACGACAAAATCACCAAAGATTGCTTTCCTGCCTACAAGAGAAAAGCGTTGTAGCAAAACTTCAAAAGATTCAACACCGCTATCCCTAATTCGGCCGCCGTCGAGAGATTATTTGCTGTTGGTTCTGACACTTTGCGATCGAAACGATCGTCTATGACGAAGGAAAATTTTGAAAAGTTTGTTTTGCTGCGTGAGAATGAAACGTGTTTAAAAAAGTCAATTTTTCTCCACAAATAATGCATTATTTCTGAATGTGAGTGGTGCTTTTTTTTTCCTTTGGTGTTTATCTTTATTGCTGCTTATTTTTATTATTATTTTTTGTTTTAATGTTTAATTGCTCTTTTCAACAAGAAAAATAAGTCTTTCTTCGCTCATAGATACTCGTATGTACCTTTATTCATAAAAGCTAAACGCATTGCAGTTGGTTTATTCCAGTGCAGCGTAGCTGAAGATGGTATCATGTTTGTACTTTCATATTTTTGTACTTAACCCCATCGTCAGCAGCGCGCTTTTTAAACTTTAATTATGCAAAATTTTGTACTAAAAAGTTTTTTAAATAGCGAAATTTGTGTGCGCTCCTCAAGCAATCAATTTGTAGTTGCGCTTTACTATTTTCAGCTTTTGGTTGCGGAATTTGCGCTTGCGCTTTACGATGTGCTTTTTAAACGCCCAGCTCTAGCTGTTAATCAATTTAAGGTAGCTACTAGCTAGTAAGGCCAAATATGGACGAGTAGATCAACTAATCGGCTAATTCACTGCCAACATACCGATATTGGTTGGACTAACTCATGTGCGTTTGAATCAGTAACGTTTTGAGTCTGGATTAGCCTACTGATCGCTCCATGCAGCTTGCCGGTACTTGAAATACCGGTAATTAGTAAAATAGAACGTGGTTCGCTAAGTAGAGCTGCCAGTTAAAAGCAAGGCTAGTATTGAACCAGTTATCGATAGGCCTATTTTCTTTGTGTAGACTGTGGTATGTTATCGGCAAAAATTCAGAAAAAATTAAAAATTATTTCATTAGCATTAGTGACCTATTTAAGCTATATTTATTTGAGAAATTTGCAATTTCATTCGAAGTAAACTGCAGGCTTTCGTAATATTTTCGGTACTGACTCAGTGACTCAATTAGAGCGTTGTTCTCGGTGGGAACAAAATTTCTTCCAGGGGGGCGCTTACAATACTTACCACTAATTTCTCCTGTTGTTGCTTTACTTACCACTAATTTCTCCTGTTGTTGCAATACTTACCACTAATTTCTCCTGTTGTGGTTTGGGGGGCGCCGCCCCCTGCCCCCCCATAATTGCGGCCCTGTACTGACTGGTTGGTAAAAATCGATCTACAAAAAAAATTCAAAAGTTTGCTATTTGAAAAAAACATTGCAAATTTGATAGTCCTAAGGTTTAAAAAGTAAGGATTTTGGAATTAACCAATAATGTAAAATAAAATTTAGTATTATAAAATTTTAATCATTAGATTTTTTTCTTTTCAGGAATGCCGATTTATTGCTCCGTATAGTTTTTTGTAGATTTCTACTACCACTCATCAAATGATAGGCACATTGACTAGCAACTTCTAAACGAAATTATGTTGTAAATTATTCAAAACCTATTTCAAAATTTAAACATTACACATTGATGTGCACTGTGCACATTTACATGCATCTTACATGTTTGTCATGCTAAAAGTTCAAGAATTGATGAAGCAATGAGTCAAAATGGTAAGCATTGCTTCATTTGTTTTAAAACATTATCAAAGTCAAGTCATCAAGTCAATTCATTTTTTATTTTGTCTGTAACTAAAATACTACAATAACAGAAATCACATACTCAACAATATACGATATTAACAAACAAGGCTCATGTACCTCTTAAAAATCAGTTTTCACGACAAGGAAGCTGCAAAAAGACCTTATCGGTCATCGAGTCAAGCAGCCACCCGGATGCCAACATATTATAATTTTTGATTATAAATAGAGGTAATAAAAGATAAATGAGAAAGAGTGTGAGTTATATTATTAAAATCATTCAACAAGTTAGGTTGAAATCCTAAATTCTAAGACTCGTATGATTCCACAAAAAAGTTTTTCAACTTTACCTTAAAAGAAATTGGAGATAGCAAAAGTATTGAATGAGGAATGGAATTCCAAATTTTGACGCCCTGGTACCTTATGCTATTTTGCAATTTGTTAGATCAAAATCATGGAATGTATAAAAGATCATTTTTTGAGTGGTAGATCTCGTTGATCTCTGTGAGATTTTGCATGCCTTTTCAAAATATTTGGAAAAGTAATTCGGAAGATATACACAGAGCTGGACAGCGCTGTTTCGAGCTTTTAGCTCTCATCGGCAGCCCTCAGCTTCTCTAACAAAGTTATTCCCCGAGTCGACCACGAAGGACGTCAAACTTTTCGGTTATGCGGAAGATGTCGAGGTCTGTGTACAGTATTGTACATTAGTTTTGATATTTAAATTTTGTACAAATCGGTCAATTTTGGAATGTTAAGTTTGTATAAAATGGGGTAGCTCTGTCTTGAAAGGCACCACCCCCTAACACGTTTACTACTTTATTTTGAAGAGTACTTATTTTCATCAAATAGGTCGGATACGTTGATCCCCAAATAACTAGACCATATAACAAATGTGGGTGGAAAAGTGCATAATGAAGTTTTATTAATGCATCTTTAGGAAGAACGAATTTTAGTTTACAAATAATACCAACAGCATTGGACAAGTTGGTTTATAAGATTTTAATGTAACTCTCAAAAGTCAACTTGGAGTCAAGTGTTAACCCCAAATATTTAACTGTGTTAGAAAGTGGGACAGTAGTACCGTTCAGGAGTACATCAAAATCCGTCACTAACTCATTCATTCTTGGGGATATAACGAGGAGTTGGTTTTTTGAGGGATTAATTGTTAGCTTATTAGATTTGCACCATTCTGAAAGCCTTATCAGTTCCAAATTTAGCTCAGTTTGGAGATTGCTTGAATTTGAATGATGAACAATTAAACAGGTGTCGTCCACAAATAATCTGGGAATAGTCTTAGTTGAATTAAGTAAATCATTAACGTATAATAAAAATAATAATGGACCTAATGTTGATCCCTGAGGGACACCAAAAGGATTTGTCATTAATGAAGATTGTGTTTTGCTTATGGAGACAAATTGTTTCCTAAGTAAGAAAGATTTTATTAATTTAAGGGTCTGGCCACGTATGCCGTAGTGATCCAGTTTGGCTAGAAT
The DNA here is from genome assembly GCA_963965965.1 of Trididemnum nubilum. NCBI lineage: Eukaryota > Metazoa > Chordata > Ascidiacea > Aplousobranchia > Didemnidae > Trididemnum > Trididemnum nubilum. The sequence continues at coordinate 25,128,500 of OZ014471.1, forward strand.
AGTCGAATGGCAAACAGAGTCGAAGGCTTTTTTTACATCTAAAAAAAAGAAAGCCGTATAGTGCTTAATGTTGATGTTATCATATGTTAAAGTTACAATGTCAGTTATAGCATGGATAGAAGAAAAGCTACATTGAAAACCATATTGCGAGGGAATTAAAATATTATATTTGCCCAAGAATTTTGTTAATCTTTGATATATCAGTTTTTCAAGAATTTTAGAAAAAGTGGAAAGAATGGAAATGGGACGATAATTGTTTGGATCATTCTGATTGCCATTTTTATGAATCGGGAGAACTTTGGCGATCTTTAAAATATCTGGAAAAATCCCACTTGAAAAAGTATAATCATAAAGTATAAGGAGGTAAGGAGCGATTACTAAGTTGACTGTTTTAATAAAGAAAGCTGCAATATTATCCTGCCCTAAGGCTTTGTTTACGCTTAAAGATTTTAGAGAATCAATGATTTCATAGAGGTTAGGTGCTTCTAAAAACATACTAGATGAATTTCGATTTTTCAAGTAACTCATAAATTTTCTGTTATCTTGGCATGGTTTATCTTTTGCTAAGTTTTCTCCAATTGAGCAAAAAAACTTATAGAAGTTTTCAGCTAATTCAACGAGGTTATTACTATCATTTTCTAAATCATTACTTTGAGTATTTGATGATTGTTTAGACTTACAGGGGAGCAATAATCGAATAATATTCCAAATTTTGCACGGATCATTCTCGTTTTTTTCAAGTTCAACTTTGAAATAATTTCTTTTAGATGCAGTCTTAATTCTGGTTATCTCGCTAGAATATTGCCTGAAAATAAATTTTTGGGTTTTGTTGCCAGTAATAGAATGAGATTTAAACACGGAATTCTTTTTGCGGATGGAGATCAAAATTCCCTTCGTGATCTAAGGCTTTTTAAGTAGTCTACGCTGTCGACGGGAACACGATTTCAGTGGAGCATGTTTATCAATTGTTTGCGACACAATTTAAACGAAATTGCTAAAAATACTAATAAAGTTTTCATCCGTTAATGGTGGGAATCCGAGAAAAAATCTTAGCAGGGAAAAGTTTAAATCTTGACCGAAAAGTTCGGTATGAAATTTGGATTTGTTGCGGTAAAAACCAGATTCAGGCTTGACATTATTATTTTTTGTCATGAGAGTGCCTATTTTGCAAAAGATTGGGTAATGATCGTAGACATTACATGTTTCAAAAATTCCAGGCAAAATAGGATGTTTAATATCATTGGAAATGATATGATCTATAATGGATGAGGAATTTTTGGTTACTCTGGTTGGTTTAGTGATTTGAGGGAACGCACCGTAACTAATCAACGTATTTAAATAGCGCATTGAAAGAGGAATATTTTTTTCAATTTCCAAAGTGATATTGAAGTCACCCAAAATATAATAGTATTCAGAATCTTTGTTCAGAGAATCGAGGCATTTAGAAAAGTCCTCTGAAAATTGGTCGGCAGTTTGCGTACGAGGATGTCTATAAACTACGCCTAATGTAAATTTGGCGTCTAAATTCTTAATCTTGATCCATAAGCATTCAGAATCACACATTTGAATTGGGTATTCAATTACCCGGGTACTTGATAGATAATGTTTTTATGAATATACATAGCAACACCACCAGCATTGGAATTTAAGTTTACATGCGCAAAGCCATAGTTTGGGATTGAGACATTAATTTGTGGTTGGTGTTTGATGCGTGTTTCTGTAATGCAGATGATTTGAGGGATAAATTGAAGAGATTGGATAAATTCATAGAGAAGGTCAAAATTCTTGTGGAGGGATCGAATGTTGACATGCATTAGTATCAAAGCGTCATCATAGGATCCATTTACAATTTGAGAATTTACTTCGAAGTATTCACAATTAGGCCTACTTATGTTTTGATTAAGAGATTTATATAGTTTGTCACACAAATTCTCATTATCAGAAAAATTGTTGGCATCTTGTGTGGCTGCGGGACACGGGCGAAGGAGGTTAATAAGTTGCTCCCCTTCGTTCGAATTCAGCCGCGCCATTTGAGGGCAGTTAACTAGTTCAGGTGGGTTGTAATTAGCAGCTGTCGAAGTAAGACGCAAGTGCGCATTGCAATATTTAAATAACAATAATATAGTGCTGGAACAAGATGCGCCTACTAGTTTTATCCCAAACCAGAATGATAATGTTACTATTTTTTTTTACTCCAGATTATATAATTAGCTAATTATAAAATATAATATTAACACAATTGCAGAGTTATAGTCAAAACATGACTATTATAGCCAGAGGTGAAGTCGAGGACACAAGGCTCGAGGTCAAGGCCAAGGACACAAAAAAGTCCGAGGCCAAGGACAGCCTTTCCAAGGACAGACCCTCTCGAAGCCAAGGACAGGAATGCTCGAGGCCAAGGACCAAGGACACAGCCGCAAGTGTTCTCCGAAAAAAGGTCTTTAAAAAAAGTTTTTCTGACGATATCCAATTCATAGGCGTACCCAGGATTTTTGATTGGGGGAGGCCTAAACCACAAATCACATGCTATGACGTCATCAAAAATTTTCAAAAGAAGAAGTTTTTGTGGGACAAAGATATCGTAGGACGGAAGATCTGGAATCGTATGTCTTGTTACGTTAGCAAAAAAAAAAGTCTAGAAAAGAGATCTCGTGATACCCAACGAGGTACCTCTTGAAAAACTTTTTACAAATAGATTTTTAATGCCTAATTAATGATTGAATTAATTGTCTTCGGTTGCAACCTAGTGCCGTTTTTTAGATATACCGCTTTTAATCGAACGCGATTGAATATTTTAAAATCATACGCTTGAATAATTTGTTTACTTCTAGTGTTGCCGTTAGGTAATCCTCAAATGTCAACAATCATATTTTTATCTTTCTTTGAATGTAAAAATTCAAAATACCAAATTTTAAACTAAAAAATTAATCAAGGGTTAGTTTTTGCTAAAAAGTTTGCATATTTAGTGTTTTAGTTTAAATTGTTTTTTGTTAAATTTTGAAACATGGAAACGTGCTTTTAAATCACGTGACCGTTGTCGCTTGGCAGCTGATGATTACGAATGCAAAACTTCAAAATATTTCTTTAAGATTGAATACTGGTAACCCTAAGAATTAATAAGGAAATTATTTCTTGCAAAAAGTCGAAAATCAAATGAAGTACCTCATGAACTACACCACACGTCTGTTATGATGATAGCCTATCCACAAAAGGCAGCCTAATACAATAACTGCTTTGAGAAATAACGATAGGCTTTCACTCCTCGAAACTAACTAGCCTAGCCTGGTTGGCTTATCAATTCTCAAATGTCTGTTCTGCCACACTTAAGCACCTGAAACAATCACCGGATTTAAACCAACAAATAACTCAAAATAAGAGATGACTCTCATGAAATTGCTAAAAAAGAGCACAGTTTATTCAAGCCTTATTTTGCAATATTCGCGAAAGTGTATTGCTTTATGTTGAAACTTTGCGGTAAACTACTGCAGTCTAAAAAACATCGTTGCTGAATAATTTATTAGAATTGTAGCTGTGCTTTGGTTCGATTGGAATAAGCTTAATGGACTGATGACCGGAATATCCATAGCTACCGACTGCCGTAGGCTATCGACATTCCTCGAAGTTTATCGATATTCTTCGAAGCAGTTATTGTATTAGGCTGCTTTTTGTGAGTAGGCTATCATCATAACAAACATGTGGTGAAATTCATGAGGTAGTTTGTTTGTTTTTCGACCTTCTGCAAGAAACAATTTCTTCACTAATGATTACCGGTATTTTATCTTCAAAAATTATTTTGAAGTTTTGCATTCGTAATCATCAGCTGCCAAGTGACGATGGTCACGTGACTTAAAAGCATGTTTCCATGTTTCAAAATTTAACAAAAAACAATTTAAACTAAAACACTAAATATGCAAACTTTTTAGCAAAAAACTAACCCTTGATTAATTTTTTAATTTAAAATTATGGTACTTTGAATTTTTACATTCAAAGAAAGATAAAAAACATGATTGTTGAAATTTGAGGATTACCTAACGGCAACACTAGAAGTAAACAAATTATTCAAGGGCATGATTTTAAAATATTCCTTCGCGTTCGATTAAAAGCGGTATATCTTAAAACGGCACCAGGTTGCAACCGAAGACAATTAATTCAATCATTAATTAGGCATTAAAAATCTATTTGTAAAAAGTTTTTTAAGAGGTACCTCGATTGGTATCACGAGACAACACAATTTTGGTCAGCGTAACAAGGCCTATCGTTGCCTGTAGGCACTTAACCCGGATTTTGCAAAGGGAGAGGGCTTCAACTAATAATTGAAAAGTACAAGTATCTAACTTTGGATACGTGTTTAGAAACCTAGCGTAACTCAAACGTAACACAGACGGGAGTCTGGGGGCGGGACCCCCAGCCGCCGGAGGTTTTGGGGGTCTGGGGGCAAAGCCCTTAGCCGTTGGGCGATTTTTTGTAATTTTTTGGAAAAAAAAGCTATTTTAATGCCATTGAATCACAATTCGCAAGTGTTCAGAGCCATTTGAAAGCACTAGATTTTTGACATTATTGAAAGCCAATTAAAAAAATGAAATTGTTTTTGCTAGCAATTTACAAGTCCAAAACACGTTTAACATGTTGCATTTTGGAGTTAAATTTTAATTGCAAATGATTTGGTCCTGGTAGGATAATGTAAGGTGCATTGTCTCTTGTAACATTTTAGCAGTAAATAACAAAGGTGGAGTCAAGGACACAAGGCTCGAGGCCAAGGACACAAAAAAATTTCGAGGCCAAGGCCAAGGACAGACCCTCTCGAGGACAAGGCCAAGGACACAGACGCAAGTGTTCTCAAAAAAAAAGGTCTTCAAAATTTGTTTTCAGGCGATCTCAAAAAAAAAGGTCTCCAAAAATTTTTTTAGGCGAAAAAGATCTTAAAAATTTTTTTTCAGGCGATCTCTACTTGAGGAAACCAAAAAAAAGGTTTTTGCAAATTTTCCGCAAGGTTTTTGACGTTTTCCAACGAAATTTCAACGGTTTAAAAATAGTGCTGTCCTCGAGCCGAGGACAGGGCAATTTTCGACGACTTGAGGCTTCGAGGCCAAGAACTTCAAAATGTGTCCTCGAGGACTCCACCTCTGGTAAATAATAATCCACTCACAGGTTTTCCTTAGAGATCTTTGTTTTGTCATGAAACTAACCAGTTATAGGGATACATGTTCGCCCAGTGGGCCCAGGCCCCTTAGTTGAAGTTCAATGATTTGTTCAATCAGCATTTTCCATGGCAAATTTTTTTTAAGTATTTTGTGCGTAAAAACCGGCAAGGTAAAGGTGAATTACTGAATTGTTTTTAAAAAATGGTACAATAGATGGTTACGCCTACTAACCATGTTATTGCCGGGCCGAATTTACATGGCGCTGAGCCCCTGGCATTTAGGAGATTTTTGCAACATCTTTCTGCCAAATATAGGTGAAGACCAAAAAAAGTCTTACGATTTGAGCGCGGGGCCCCTAGCTGGTACTGCGTCATATTTTGGTAAATCCGGCCCCGGTTAATGTATTACGTTCATAAAAAGGCTAGATGTGGGCCTAAGATAACAACTTTTTTGGACAAAAACTCTCATTTCTTCCGGGTTATACGTTTAAATTGGCAGGTAAAAATTGAATTGAAGGGGGTGCGGGGCCCCATCTTCAATATGGTTTGTAGCGATAGCACGTTTTGCCGCTTCCATAAATTGCACCATTGTTTCTCAATTACAGCGCACCAATCAAATTTGCCCATTCTTTTTATCACTGTGACGCTCTTGTCAACTTGACGTAACAATGATATACAATGGCGGTTGGTATATAAAGCTGGAGCGAGCCGTCATTTACTCCCTTACTCAGATAGTCAAGAGAAACAAAATTCGTATGCAGTGTTGATTACGAATAAATGAGCGGTGAAAACTTATCCGTCTGTTCGACGTTTTGCTAAAATATATAGAGCCGCTAAAGGTTGTTTGTTACTATTGTAAGAGAAAAATGCTAAAAAGAAAATGAAACTGAAGTAACAATAGACTTTTTGTCACAATTTTGTCATGGGTGAAATTTTATTTGCGGGGGGGCTGGCTCCCTGGGCCCTCCCTCCTTGGCTACGCCTATGCTCCAATAAACGAAAACAAAAAAGGTATTCGCAAATTTTCCACGAGGTTTCTGGCGTTTTTCAACAAAACTTCAACTGTTCAAAAAATAGTGCTGTCCTCGAGCCGAGGACAGGGCAATTTTCGAGGACTTGAGGCTTCGAGGCCAAGGACTTCACCTTCGAGGCCAAGGACTTAAAAATGTGTCCTCTAGGACTCCACCTCTGATTATAGCACTGCTGCATGATTGTATAAGAGCCGTATCAAATTATTTCACTGGCGCACGTTTCCAGGGCAAACATCATGTTGTCGAGTCGATGCCATATATACAAAAAAAAGATTCAAATTAAATTCGAATTGTCATAGTATATACAGAAAACAAACCTGTAACGTTGTGCCGAACAAAGGTTTAAACGAATAATATCATTACATAGTGACTAGTTTATCGTCCTAAAATAAACAGTATTCTCCTTTCTGAATTGCCCATCTTGTTTTTTTACGAGATTTGCAAGCAGATTTGAAGGCTGGCATAAGCTTCTTCTTTCTTTCATAGAATTCCTTTGGCAAGTGATCAGTGATGAATACTGAGCTATTTCGATGTGATGAATCGGCATGAAAGTGTTCGTTATCAAAACCAACTTGATTTTTTGAATTATAAGCTTTTAAGTTTTTGAGGTTGCTCATTGAACGGTGTGTTTATCCATTGCTGTTGCTAATTTGATTTCTATAGGTCTTGTAATATTACTGTACTTCCCTGTTAAACATAGGTCTCTGAGGCAGACGGTGTATGTCTACCAGCGAGATTGACTTTGGGTCAAGGCTAAGTCCGTCGGTCATAAATTTATTGAATATATCAAGAGTTTGAGTTTTAGTTTCCCATGCAGAGGAACCGACCTCGTCCAAGCCATGAACGAGAAGGTTTAGCGTTTTGGAGTAAAACTCTCGTTGCAATTCCAATTTTGTTGCTTCTTTTTTTTTCAAACTCCAACCTAGCTGTTCGATCACAGAGTTCGTGATAATCAGTCAAAGAAACTTTATCGTAGCTGATATTTTTGATTTTATGTTCTTGCTTAGCCAATCTTTTGTTAAACTCAGCAATGTTGTCACCGTATTTGAATAATTTTTCTCCTAAGCACGCTATTCTTTTGACTAAATTAACGTTAGTATCAGTCAGATTCTTAATAGCTGTTAGAATATTGTCAATTTTGCCTTGCATTATGTCAACACTGCACAGTAGTTATCTCGAAAGCAGAGCTTAGTTTGGCAAAACTCGTCAACTGCTGCAATTTTTGCACTTAATGCGCTTCAAGATTTCAGCTGCTAAAAACACGTCTGAACGCCAGTTTTGTCAGATTCGAATAAAAGAAAGAAAGAAAGAAGCAAGTACTTTCCTAAATGAGGAATCGTCACTTATTATCTTTAAGGATTTCGTTTTTGGTAAAAGTAAGCCTACCAGCCAACAAGCCTAAGCTATATCAGCGAATTTAGCTATAAGCTTTCATAGCTACACAGTAAACGTTAATTAGTTTGCTTTTTAAATTCTTAAGCATCAACATTTTGCATTTTATTCACTTTTTTTGACTTATTTTAAGATTTACGAGTATAATTATGAAGATTGAAAGATGTAGTAGTTATTGGAAGTTTTTTCCAAAATTTATTACTTGTACTTGGTTTTGTACTTAGCAAGTGGTTGCATAGTTATCTTACATTTACGAATTAAAAAAAAAATCTATCTAAAACTCAAAAAATCTTCTACACTACTGTCTATTATCAAAATATTTTTCAAACCATTACGGTTAGCCTTCAGTGAGTTGTTAGTTTCGGCAATAGCAAAAGACGAATTTTGCCTTTTACCACATCTTAAATAGGCTACAGTAGAAAAGTAAATAATATTTGAAATATGCTTTTTCTAATAAATATTTTATTAGTTTGTTTTCTGTTGCAGATGATTTGCCTGATGCCCTTCAATTACTGGAGTAATTTATCCATTTCATGAGCAAATGTAAATAAGATGGTTGTTTATCTGTGTCCCAAACATATGGAAAAGAGACAAATACTTGCAAGTGGTGTTCAAAAGAAACTAAAAACTTGAAACTATTCTTAAACGTGTAGAGAAGATTGCATTATTGCGAAAGAGATACTTAAGTAAAATGCTTTGTAATTTTTCAGATGTGGATTAAACTGCACCGAAGCCTTATACCCAAGCCCGGCGCCACAGAGGGCATTTCGGGGATGCGCCCCCCGAAAATCACTGCTTGTGCTCTCCAACCGGGAATAAACTTATGTAGTAGTACAAGAGTAGGCTACCAGTGAAGTATGCTGAAAAACAGGTCACCAAAAACGCTTGTCAATGAAACAGCAAGACAAATCGAGTGAACGTGATCAAGTAGCCCAAGATTTTTTGATGAAAAGCTTTTTTTTTTTGGTCTTCACCACCGAATTTGTGGGCAAAGTCCGTGCCAAAAGAGGATAACAAAGCATCTGGAGCAAATTTTTCACCTGATTGCTGCTGCAACCCGAATGCGTCTGGTCAGGCTACGAAGGCGTCCTCCCCAAAATTTTTGTGCCCCAAAACGCTCTAGTATGGCGCCGGGCCTGTTTATACCGGTAGTGAATAAGAATAGCGGCAGAATCGGGAGACTTTTTAAACCTTGCTAGATGATCCTCTTTGTATACCTAATTTGCTGGTCATTGTGCAGTTTTCATGTATAGCTTCTTAACGAGTTTTCTAATCTTTTTGCTGTAAAATAAAACTTTTATTGGTCTGTGTACGGTAGAGATGGCAACAGCGCAGCGTACGCGGCCGCGCGCTGTTGTTGGTGCACCGCGCCGCGCAGCGTGGCAACTAAAATCTGCATTACGTCACAGCATCAGCGCAGCGCCGCGTACTATAATTTTTTACATTTTTTTACAATTATTGCTGGTGAATTATTTCTTTATGTCCAAGAATGGTTAGTCATGATGCAACTATAATATGAATTGAAAACAATAGGCTAACAATATCATGTTGTGACAATACATAAGGTTAGGCTAATAAAACAGTAACAGGTGCCTTCGGTTCAAATTTATGTTTTCAGAATTCGGAGCATCCTAAAATAGGCTGTTTTGGCTACAACAAACGTAGTTTTGGTTGGCTGAACTTGTTTCTTGACACCTACAAAAAGATTTTGGCTTTGGTAAGCTAGACTAGGAAAAGTTTAGGACGTTTGGTGAGCAGCTGAATCTAAGACAGACAAAAAAATGTAGATGAAACAAGCTTGTGGGAAACAATCATCAGAGCAGAGGCACATAGCCTAGCCATATACCCTCCCTGTATGCAGTAGGCCTATGGTATTGGTACAACGCTTGCATTTTAAAGTGACAGAGTTAGTTTAGTGTAGCCTATAGTATTCGTCAACAGGTCATGGCATAAAACATTAGGCTTCCGGTCCTAAATGTCTGTTGTCTATCTGGTATGTGGCAGAGCTTCATCTCAAACTCGGCGAGTAGGGTCAAGATCTTTTTTATACCGATCAGATGCATCTTGTTAGCATAGTTTCTACACATTTGTGTCATTGCCAAGCGCTGTGACTGGGAAAGAATCCATTTTGCAACCGCATTGGGTCTGGTTGTAATACCAAATAATCCACCAGCTGATTTACTTTCTTTGTTGATGGTCTGTTTAATAACTTGATCTGCTGCTGTTGCAAAAAATCCGTATCGATCTTGTTGAATGGCAAACTCACCATCATGCTCATGAGCATATGGATTTTTTTTTCCAGTTCCCGCATTTCCTTCAAATACCCAGAAACGTATCGAGAATAGTTCACTCGATCGTAAGCAAAAAGCCATGGAGTCATCATTTCCAAGGTGTTCAAGTTACCTTTCCAGTCTGCTCTTCGAGTGCAGCTGATGAAGTGCAACAGCGTAGACACCATGTCAAGATATGACTGCCACAAAGCAAAAGTTGGCGAAATGGAAGCTTGCATAACACAAAATTTGTTGTAGTCGCTGATAAAACTTTGCACAACATGCTCTTGCAGTTGATTTTGAAAATAACGGATGGAAGTAGTAGTAGTATTCTTTTATTGTCGAGCAAAAACACATACACAAATTGCTAATTCAGCAAACATTAGACGACATGATTTAGCACGACGAGAAGAAGCGAAAGACCAAAATAAGAACGTCGCTTGATCAAGCGACACGGTCGCCGAGTCTGTTCCTCTTAGAAATAGTACAAAATTCGGCTGTAGGATTTCGACACTGAAAGGAAGGTTTTGTTCTGATTTAGGTAATTAGAAAAAAATTGATAAAAAGAAAGGAAAAGCAAAAAAAAAGAATAAGACAAACAGAAACAAACAGATAGGCATTCATTTCTATATACACACAAGTAAAAAATGATTTCGCTTATAAACAGGTACGGGATTTCAAAAAGTGCAGTTTTAGTATCTTTGATGATGTTTTGTCACTGGAAATTAAAACTTTATCTCTTATATGTCTGGGTAAACTGTTCCAAATTTTAACATCAGAAATTTTAAGCGATTGATTAGTTTTAACCAGCGATGTTCTTTGCACATAAAAATTTTCGGATGAAACACTTCGGGTCGAGTACGTGTGGATAGAGGACAAAGTTCTAAAAATTGTTGATTGATTGCTACAAAATACGGGTAATTTATGTAAATTGACTTTTGCCGTAAATTTGGCAACTTCTAATTCGTAAATTTCATCAATATTTAGGACTTGCAGTTGTTCATATAATGGTTTTAATCTAGTTTTTGTACCAAATTTGTTGCATAATGTTTTTATGATACGATTTTGTTTGACTTGTAGTTTATGTTTAATGGTTTTGGTAGAATTTCCCCAGCAGATAATTGCATATTGGAGATGAGAATACACTGACATTAAAGCTTTTTGAGGTATATACTTGCGTAATTTATAGATGGCACCAGAAGCAGCCGATAATTTAGTTTCAATGTGTACAATGTGTTTTTTCCAAGTGAGTGGGTCATCAAGAAATACTCCTAAATATTTTACGCAATTGGCCTGTTTTATTTTACAATCATTTGTTTGTGGAAAGATTTTTTCTTTGGTTTTAGTAAAGAATAAAAAATTGGTTTTATTTACATTTAGTGACAATTGATTTGATTTGAGCCAAGCATTTATTTTTGGTAATTCGTGATTCAACATGGTTTGCAAACAATTTACATTTTTACGGGGCAACGTCAAAACACTGTCATCTGCATACAACGTTGTCTTAAAGTTGGAACAATTAGATAAGTCATTGATATAAATGAGGAAAAGAATTGGGCCTAGTACACTGCCTTGGGGTACTCCAATGTTTATGTCTAAGAGCGATGATGAGTAACCGCTTCCACTTACAAATTGTTTACGGTTTGTGAGATAAGATCTAATAACATCATCGGCAACTCCTCTTATTCCATACTGATCCAATGTAATTGGTAGTATTTTGTGATTACTAGTGTCAAACGCTTTAGCTAGGTCCAAGAATATAGCGTAAACACTATTATTATTATCCAAATCGTTGATGATTAGTTCATTTAGATGAGCAATAGCAAGAGTAGTGGAATGATTTCCTCGAAATCCAAATTGCGTCGGAACAAAAACATTGCACTTTTTCCAAAAATTTAAAAGTCTATGCTTGATTATTGTTTCAAATATTTTGTTAAAAACAGAGAGGATTGATATAGGATGGTAATTTTTCATTTCAAATTTGGAACCCCCTTTATGCAAAGGTGTAACCCGCGCTATTTTAAGTCCATTCGGATAATGACCACTTTCCAAACATGAATTAAAAATGCTAGGTACAAAAGGAGACAGCGAATGTGCATCTGCCTTAATAAGTTTTGTAGGTGTATCATCATATCCAGGTGCTTTGTTGGGATTTAGGTCTTTTATTCACAATTTAAATTTAATATTCTTAATATTCACAATCTCTTAATTCTTAAATTACACTTAATATTCACAATCTCTTCAGCATTAGTGGGTTCAAAATAAATGGAATGTGAGACTCGCTTTTCGTAAAAGGACTGCGAATTTGCTTTTATTGAAGATTTATCAATAGATTTGGCCATCTCGTGGCCAATGTTGCAAAAATATTTGTTGAGCTCGGAACAAATGCTTGAGGGATTTGTTAAGGGGATTCTATTGACATTCAGTTTAGAAGGTAATGAATAGGAGTTAAGTTTACCTTTTCTTAGAATTTTGTTAATTGTTTTCCATGTTGAGGAAATGTTTTTACTTTTACCTATTTCGTTTTGAAAAAACATCGCTTTCGCAGTTTCTTTTTGATGAGTTAATTTATTTCTGAAAGATTTATAGGTTTTGAGATCAGCATCACTGTGAGTTTTCTGATATTTAGCGAAAAGTTTGTTTTGCTTTTTAATTTATAATAATAATCCAGGTTTATCGACTTCAACTAGACCTGGTGAAAGCAGGTCTTTCGCTCTGAAGTCGTCTTATAAGTTACATACACAACAACACAGAAGTCATGCAGCATAGAAACAAGCAAGAGAAGTAAATGCGTACAGTTATTACAGGAAACGAAAATAACAAAACCCAAATCAAAAAATAACAATTTCGAGTGTGTTGCAAGATTACTATAGATTAAGGAAAGAATCAGTACAAACTTATACCTATAGATTGAATGCTTCACGAAACAAGTAAGTTTTTAAGTCACCTTTGAATCTTGAAACATTTAACTCATTTTTCAGAGCAGTTGGTAATTGATTCCAAAGTTTAGGAGCATAAATTGAAAATGCACGATCACTTATTCTAAAGTTGTTGCGTTGCACTTTAAGACGAATAAAACGAGTGGACTTGGAATCAACTGAAAGTAAAGATTTTAATTCTTCAGGTTGTACAAATGAAGTGAGGTAAATGAATTTATATGTCAGCAAATATATTTTATACAAAATTCTATACTTTATCGAAAGCCAGTGTAGTTCAATCAGTAACTCAGTGACATGGTCATATTTTCTCTTGTTGTAAATCAGTCTCGCTGCGCAATTTTGTGCATATTGCAATTGTTTTGTAAGAGAGCAACTGATATCATAATACAAAGAATTACAATAGTCAAGCTTTGAGAGAACAAGTGATGATACTAAGATGGTTACCTCATTTCTTGTAAGAAGATGTTTTATACGTGCAATACTTTTGATAGATGCGAATACAGACGAAACACATTCTTTAACTTGTTGTTCTAATGTTAAATGAGAATCAAGCGTAAAACCTAAATTTCTCACAGTATCACAAAAACGTATACAGGAATTTCCTAAGAAAAAGCCATTGATATTTAGCTGTCGCTTAAGAGCATCATTACAAAATGCAATAATTTGGCTTTTTAGTGGATTCAACTTGAGAAAAAATTTAAATATCCATAAATCAACACTTGCAAAAATACAGTTAAGTTTGGTTACCAAAAACTGATATTGGTAAGTAGGTGCAAATGATGCATATATTTGGTGGTCATTTGCAAAGCCTTTAATCTCAAAACCTTCGCGTTCAATAAATTTGTAAAACGAGCGAATATAAACATTAAATAACACCGGCCCAAGAACTGAGCCTAGAGCCACCCCCGATTTAAGCATATGCATTTCGGAATATGAATCATTAACCTTTACTGACATTGTCCTTTCACATAAAAATGATTAAAGCCAATCATAAGCAATTCCTCTAATACCTATTTGTGATTGCAAGATGTTTAACTGTATACTAATATTGACAATGTCAAAAGCAGCGCTTAAATCTAATAGTAAAAGGACAGAAGCAAATTTGTTCTCAAATCCTAGCAACATATCATTGATTAGTTTTGCAAGCAAAGTTTCACAGCTGTGACCTTTTTTATATCCGTATTGTTGGGAAATGTTTGGATCATTGTTATCGAAGTGAGTATTGAGTCTTTTCAAGACAACACGTTTGATTAGTTTGCTCAAAAATTGTAGATTTAAAACTGGACAAAAGTTCTTGAATTGATTAGTGTCAAAATTGATATTTTTCAATAAAGGTGAAACAAAGGCATGTTTTAAGCCAGCCATACTACCAGTTTTCAAGCTAAGGTTGACCAGTTTTGACCATAAGGGAATAAAGATAGTTAAATGATTTTTCAAAATAAAATCTGGGCAGGGATCAGGGAAATTACATTTGACACCATTTTCACAAACAATTGCCTTGATTTCTTCTGGCGTTGTGGGCTCAAATTCGTACATATAAACTAAATTATCACATTCAGAACCGGCAGAGGAGTCAAGTACAGCACTGGAAAGCTTAGGAGTTAATGTTGGTGTGTTATGAATGTCATTTACGAACGATTTGTGGATTTTTTCAATTTTAGTTACGAAAAACTCAGCAAATTTGTTGGCAAGTTCATTGCCATTTGCAATGAACTTGGCCATCAGGATATTTCTTGATTGGTTCAACACCCGACAATAATTTTACTGTACTGAATAAAGTTTTTTGGTGTCTGGACGAGTTTTCAATTTTACCTCGGATGTAGTTTAACTTCTTTTGCTTAGCTAGATCAATACATTGTTTGCGTAGATCGTAATATGTAAGCTTGTGAGCAAAAAGTTTTGATTTTTTGAACATTCTTTCGGCATTTCTTCTTTTCCTACGTCGTAGCAGATAATCTTGGTCAAACCAAGGGCAAGATAGAATATTTTTGATTTTCTTAAGCTTTGCAGGTGCGTGTTTGTCAATTACAAATCGGATAGAATTGTTGTATTGGTCAATCGCTATTTCTATTGTTGTTGAAAAGTCACTCAAGCAAAACTGTTCATACAAATCGTGTAAAAGATCATCTTGATTAATGCTTCTGTAGTCGCGCACATGAACAAGCTTGTATGGTTGTATAATTCCGTAAAACACTTTAACATCAAAACGGATAAGGCTATGATCACCAATATCGAGATTCAACACTGTTGTATTTGACACTGATGTAGAGTCATTGGTAAATACCGCATCAAGTAGGTGACCTTTTTTATGAGTGGGATCGGACACCATTTGACTAAAATTAAATGAAGTAATAAGATTCATGAAATTGATTGTATTATTGTCTAGTGGTTTATCTAGAGGGAAATTCACATCACCGCCGACAACTACCACGCCAGGAAAACTCACAGCAGTTTTGAGAAGACAGGCAAGGTCCGATAAAAATTGATTTACAGGAATGTCAAGCAAACGATACAAAACAATAAAGTTGAATCTTATAGCGGTTTTGGGACAACATATGTAAAGAGCACAATGCTCAATAGATGAATAGCTACCACGGTCAAGTCTAACTGGCTTTATATTGGTGCGATATAAAATTCCAACACCTCCTCCTCTAATTTTAGAAGAATTCTCTCTTATAACATGATGAATATTATAACCAAAATCTGAAATTGAAGCTGTAACATCATTTTTTGCTGTGGTCAAACAAGTTTCACACACTAGCAAAATATCGCACTTTAATTCAGTTATGGACTCCATTACACTTATTACTTTATTTTGAATGGATTGGACATTCCATAGACCACATGTGAGTGAATTATTATTTGTATAATCTGGAAGGTTCAATGAAAGTTTTTTTGCAGTTTGATGAGTTCAAGTTTGAACTGTTCATTTCAAAATCTCTTGGGTTATCTATGGTTTTTTTGCAAAGTTGAATTGTTTTCTGGATAATTTTGTTTTTGGAAAATGTTTATTAACAATATCAGTTAAGACATTTGTTAATTTTTCAAAATTAAGTGGAAAATACAGATACCGAAAGCTTTGCAATAAACCTGATTTCCTCTTGCTTTTCTTTAGAAATCGAATTAAAGAAAGCTTCAAATCGAAGGTGTTCCAGTGCTTCTGCAACACTTTTATGAGCCGAAAGTGCTTTTTTGTAATGCCTGCCTTCAACCACAGCATTAGCAGATCCAATCGCCTCAACTTCGCTCTCACCCAAAATGTTAAAGGCGGTGAATCATCCAGCCAATTCCAGTGCTTTACAAAAGCTAAAATTGAACTATAATTTTTGATATTTTTTGTTTTTAATTTTGGGACTGTGATTGCAAAGATATTCAACAAATACAAAAAGATGTCCCCCCGAAAAAAGTTTTTGGAAACTCTGAGTTTTGTTCTTCCCGCCAAAACCACAGTAAGCCTAATGGTTTAGAGAACTGTGGTAGGCCTAATAGTTTATAGATAGTTTATTTCTAAATAGTTTAGGCCTAATTAGGCCTAACTATCTCTAAACTATTAGGCCTAATAGTTTAGAGATAGTTAGGCCTAATAGTTTAATAAGATTACAGTAGGCCTAATAGTTTAGCGAATTGTGGTTTTGGCGGGAAGAACAAAACTCAGAGTTTCCGAAAACTTTTTTCGGGGGGATATCTTTCTATATTTGTTGAATATTTTTGCAAACGCTGCCCCAAAATCAAAACAAAAAATATCAAAAATTATAGTTCAGTTTTTGCTTTTGTAAACCACCGGAATTGGCTGGATAATTCACCGCCTTTAAATAGGCCTGCATCAACAAATCTTTTGCTAATTACGGAAAGAAATGTCATGCACCTGTGAAACTCTCTAAGCCTAGTCATAGTCCGGCTGAATAGTTCGCTGTCTCTCCTACGTATGTCTTGGGCTTTGATATATATCGCCATATCAAATACGATTGTGGTTGTTGGAATGTTCAGCGGGACAGCAATAACAACAATACGTTTCAACAGAGTAAACACAGTATCATAGTTTGTGGACGAAGCTGGTATCATGGGCAAATAACCTACTAGGTGTTTAACCGAACTATCGATTTTACACAGCAGCGTATTGTAACCTGTCCAGTTGGGAATTGAACACTCGGCATCAAAAGTTTTGAGCAAACCATATATGGCAAGCAAGTGCGCTGTATCCATATAAATGTTCTCCTGTGAGAATAATGAAGATTTTGACGAAACTCTTAAAATTGTCCCATGCGCTTTCTTTTGATGTATGGTAGAACTTCTACTGGTCGACTTTGAAGAGCGTGCTTACGTTTGGGAAGAGATGTTCTTGATGAACCTTGACCAGATGGCAACATATTTGAGTGCGATAACTTTTGGAGTATAATATCATTTGTGTGATGGGTTGTTCCTTTGCCAGATACAGTTTCTTCACTAAAGTCAATGTTATCTCAAACAAAAGTGGTATATAATGAACGAAAACCAGCAAGAATATGCAACTGATTACTATTAGCTTGCAGCTGAGCCAAGGCGGTTTCCAAAGAAGACACTGTAAGCCGAGAAGAACAGTGACCAAGTTTGTGCAAGATTTCAACAATAGAAGAATAGCCACTTAGGTGATGCAGTATCAAACCAAGGCAATAATGTTTAGGTTCTAAATATAATAGATCCTTTCGATTCTAAATATAATAGATCCTGCAACAGCGACAATATTCTTAGGTGTGTAGACTTGTCAACCGCTACAAACTTCTCTAGAGTAACGACTTGTGACACATCAAGCATCCACGCCACAAAATTATACAAAAAAATCGGTATCATTGATTCTGCAATACAAATATCTAAGTCTTCGGCTAGAAGAAGTCATTTGTTGCGCAATGGGTTGGCACCATTTTGCAAATGCAATCTCAATAATATGGCAGCGTTGTAGAGGGGACGAATATCATCATTGCCAAGGTTACTACTGTGGGTGTCACTAATGCAGCTTGTTGAAGGTAGATCAGATTCAGAATCGCCTTAATTAAACGTTATAGACACTCAACTTTGCATCTATTACAGTAGTTACTTTTTATTGCTTATTAAGTTAAGCAAACAAAAAAAAAAAACAAACGTACGTATAGCTAGAAGCATCAACATTTTCTTGCTTTTGACAAAGGTCGATAAACTTTGACAGAAGATTTTTAGAGTTCGGGGTTTGTCATCACCTAAAGCAATAGGTTGTACCACTTTCTCACAGAATGACTGATACGCAGAATCATAGTCGGCTTGAAGAGATCGGCTGCAACTAAGATATAGCGAACGGTGAATTTAGTTTTTGGATAACAAAATGATATAAGGATCTTGGTAATGTGTTCGGTACCATTCAAATATGTATGTTAAACATCAGTGCTTTAAAAATTGATTGACATTAATGTAAAAGCAAAATCATTTAATTCTTGATTTAAAGAGTTTATTATGGTGGCTTGTTTAATGCGGTTGAAGGTCAGCCTCAACAATAGGACAATTTATTAATTGCACCGCTACTATCATTTTGACATCGGTGAACCTGTACTTTTATTGGAGATGTTCGGTTAGCTTGGTTTTAGTGCCACATGACATTTGACTGAAACCTGCAATTTTTCAATGAACTGTAGATGTATTTCAATTAAACGTGGTTTATACGCAAGCAACGTGCAACCGCGACAAAATTGCCAAATAAGGGTTTTTATCAAAGAAAAATTCGTCGTGCGGACGCTTGGGCCAAAAAAGGTTGTTCACAACACACGTATATTTTCTTTTTGGCTACATTGTTGCAGTCGCATGCCTCGTGCAAACAAATTCTGCTTAAAGAGCGTATAATTGTGAGCGTTCGAGCGTGTACTTAGTTTATTTTAACCAACTGGCATCTTGCTTGCTGGTACGTCGGCGTACGAAATTTCTGTTTAAAATACGCCTGTAGCCTCACGATTCTACGCAAAGTGTAGACCGGGCCTTACGTGCCGAGTTCATAATGTTAATATTTAGTTCATTCATGATGTTACCAGAGTTGTAAGTCAGGCCAGGCTTTTCGAGTCGGGTTCCGGTCTAAATTGGACAAAATTTCTGGCTTAATTCGGTACTGAAACGTGCTTTTTGTCTTAGGTGCACAAAAATATAATCAAAATAACTTGGCAACATTGCTAAATTTTTCCGAACTAACTTAACTCTCAGGCTTTTTCGGGCATGATTTGTACTTGAAATTGGCTTTCGGGTTCGGACTTATATTTTCGGGTTCGGGCCTGAACTAGTCAGCCCGTTTACAACTCTAGACGTAACTACATCGGTGTGCATGTTTTCCACCTTACTTTAATCTTATCACTTTCAATGAAATAATAGCCTAACCCATTCCAAGAACTTAGTTCAAAACTCGGGCACTCTTTTAAACAATGGATTTGGTGGCTCTGATAAGAGCCGTTACGTGTTGACCATATAGTTTGATTAAAACATCAAACTTATAAGGCAATTTTCGACGTTTTCTTAAGCAGCAAGAACTAGCCGTTGTTGTTGATGGCAAATACCACGTGTCGTTCTTGATGACCAATACGACGTGTTGTTGATGATGGCTAAGAGCAGCAGCATTTCCAAAAGTAATGGAGTTTGGATTGAGCGTTGAAGAACCCCTGTTAAGCATCCACAGCTGATCTAAGTAAAGCAAATTGTAAATCTATCGTTGCCAGCGTTCTAGACACTGCAGATGCGTTTTTGCAATTACGGTTGTTCTGAGCGTTGGAGAGAAGATGTAGCCACTTCATGTGGTAAAAACAACTCTTTAAGAACACTAATCCTTTAAGAGCACTGCAAACACCTATTATGAATCCATAGCTAATCTGAGCACTGTAGATAGTAAATCTATCGTTGCCAGCGCTCTAGATACTGCAGACTAGTTAAGTATCCACAGACTTCCAGAGCGCTGAAGAGAAGATCCAGCCATTTTATGGGGCAGAAGCAACTCTGTAACGAATTGATTGCTGTTCCTTTCAAAATGTTAATACAAGAGCCCGGCGATCCCCATTCACCTCAAGTAAAAACCGCGAAAGGATATTAAGCAATGCACTATAGATCTTAGCCCTTGAGAACCAAGAATTTCTTGAGAGCCGATCTTAGCTCGTTGATAAGCAATTCCACCATAGACCTTTTATTAGTAGACATGAAACTCGCGCCGAAAGAAAAAAGTAAAGATAAAGAAGCAAACAAACACGCGCTTGTCGCTCGCTCACAAAGAGAACTTATAGCGTAACGATTTATTGGTTCGAAATGCGATGACAAAAAATCCATTCTGCGCGTGCAATTTCATGCAAAAAGTGGAGCTAGATAAGCAGATAATATTTATTGCACGGTAATTTGTGTTGGCAGCAAGTTGGCAAGTGATGAAGCATAAATCTTTTGAATGATGAAGCAGTTCTAATATTAAGAAGAAAGCCCCAGATTAACGATTAATATCGAGTTAGATAAGCGTAAGCAAATAAGATTTTGTTAGACCCCAAATCAACTTTTGCACGGTAATTTTTGTAGCAGCAACGTAGTAAATGATGACATATTAATATTTTGAATTATATAGCACTTCTAATGTAAATAAAGCTTCAGATTAGACATTATTAGCGACTTTATTGCTGTAGCACTTTAGATTGTTGGCTGCCAGTTGAGGTAACAACTTAGACCTTTCAAAATGGAGGTTGAGTCTTTAGATAAAGTACTTTTTAATGAAGACTGGGAAATTGAAATAGAGGTGAGGAAACAGTACCGTACTAGACTAAATTTTATTCATTGCTTGTAGAGCTTTATTTTACCGGTCTGTACATTCAATTCATAGAAAGTTCTTCAGTCGTAATTCTATGCAAACGCTCTTCAGTTTTGAGGGCCCACGTTCAAATGATGCTTTGTTCACTTGACGAGACCATGCTAAATTAAAGGCGGTGAATCATCCAGCATATTCCAATGGTTTACAATAGCTAAAGTTGAACTATAATTTTTGATCTTTTTTGTTTGATTTTGGGACTGCGGTTGCAAAGTTATTCAACAAATACAAAAAGATATCCCCCGAAAAAAGTTTTTGGAAACTCTGAGTTTTGCTCTTCCCGCCAAAACCACAGTAGGCCTAATACCTTAGAGAACTGTGGTTTTGGCGGGAAGAACAAAACTCAGAGTTTCCAAAAATTTTTTTGAGGTGGTGCAGAATTTGAAAATGACTTTCAATAAAGTCGATTTCATTTTGCTTTCGCAAAAAGCTTTTCGGACAGAACTCTTCAGTTGCGATCTTTGTCTGGTTTGGTATGTGGTGAGCAGGATCTTTTAAAGACCAAATGCAGTAAGGAGAAATGCATTCTGCAGTAAGGAGAAATGCACTCTGCAGTTCGGAGAAATGGATTTTAAGGAGATTGCACAATAGTAAGGAGAAACGCAATCTATCCAATGACAGCAGGTTTTGATCTCACCGAAACAATTGTAGAATGAATACAAAATAAATTCGTATTCACTCTACAACTGTTTCGGTAAGATCAAAACCTGCTGTCATTGGATAGATTGCATTTCTCCTTACTATTGTGCAATCTCCTTAAAATCCATTTCTCCGAACTGCAGAGTGCATTTCTCCTTTCTGCAGAATGCATTTCTCCTCACTGCATTTTGGTCTTTAAAAGATCCTGCTCATCACATACCAAATCAGACAGAGATCGCAACTGAAGAGTTCTGTCCAAAAAGCTTATTGCGAAAGCAAAATGAAATCGACTTTATAGAAAATCATTTTCAAAAACTTTTTTGGGGGGGACATCTTTTTGTATTTGTTGAATATCTTTGCAACCGCAGCCCCAAAATCAAAACAAAAAACATCAAAAATTGTAGTTTAATCAAAAATTGTAGTAAACCACCGGAATTGGCTGGATGATTCACCACCTTTAATTATTATGATTCATTTTATATAAAATTGATTCGGAATCTAGAACCAGTAGTAAATAGTCCGCTATTAGTTGGTTAAAAGCAAGTTTGCAGCCAGACATATTCCGTAGATCAAAATTACGTAGGCTTAGGAGTACCGGTATTGCAGTTTCATGTTGAAGGGTGCATCTGTAATTAATATTAGAACGCAGTAGCGTAGCTAGGGGGGGCAAATGGTGCTATAGCCCCCCATTGGCCCGAAAAGTATGCAAAATAGCATGTTTTTTGCAGTTTTGAGGTTGATTTTAGCCCTAAAACGAAAAACAGCCCCCCCAAAGGTCGTGAGATGTAGATCACTTGATTTTGGACAAAAAAACAGCTCTGAATTTCGGTGAAGACCTTTATTTTTATTTTTTTTATCTTTTGGAGATCACTTGTTTTTGGACGGAAAAACGCTCTGAATTTGCTTCAATCCAACTGAAAACACATCAAAATTCGGGTCAACTTCGTTCACGGCTGAATCAAACTTCAAAAAAAGGCCCCCCTTAGCGAATTCCTGGCTACGCGACTGTTAGAACGCCTGCTACACGAATCTACCTAGAACGACAGAGTGCGTCAATTTATGCATACAACCCATTAACCGCAAGTTCTTCATTTATTTTGCTCAATAACGCTTCTGAGTAAACATTGGTAATGAAATTGTACTTCCATAAAAACACCGCTGAAACAATTAGGAATTTTATAAGAAAAATGGCAGATGAAAAACTACTTTTTGCATACAGACTTTACAAGCTCTTTTGTGCACAGCATTGATTTCGTTCTCCTACTGTACTGTAAATGTGCTTCCTTTCTTACTTCTAATTGTTGTCACTCTTGCCAATTACAGCCAGACAAAGTTGTTTATTATGATGAATTACTATTTCACATTATAGTGATTTGCAAAAAGACTCTATAGGAAGTTTCCAGCTGTGTGCGTCAATTGACGCATTTGGTCGTTCTAGATATACATGTGGCTAAATACGTTTTTTTAAGCTAAAACCTCCCCAAATTTCACACCAAGTGTTCGTTGTAGTGATAAAATAATTGTCAAGGAGTCTCGTTGAAAAAAATAAGTTGTTTGGCGGGGATACCGGAATTTCAACGCTTAAAACGAGTCAAGTGACGCGTCCGGTCGTTCTAGTTTTAAGATTATGCTTACTTACGTCTAGTCATAATTCCTTGGGAGGTTGGCTATTAGACTTGGCATAACGCTCAGTCTTGATGTTATGATTTAAACGTTTAGTTGATACGGTTTTTTCAAAATAAGTTTAGCTTTCAACTGCTTTTCTTATTGGAAATCTCGTGACTCAGCGGGACATCGAAATGGCGGCCAAATGCGGAATTTCTACAGAAAGTTCTTCCGTGACTGAGGAAGCTATTAGGACAATGGCAACACTGTACGAAGGTGAATAATTGATAGACATAAACTTTAATTATCGTTGATTTTGCCCTTTCTCTATTCTTCGGATAGTTTGCAGCGCTGGAGACTTCATATTAATATATCTAAGCTGAAAATTTGAAAAAAATTCGAGTAATCTAAACGATGTTTTACAGAATTTTGTGAGAGCGAAGACGAAGCATTCTTAATGCGCAAATTTTCTAAACAGCCAGAGAAATATCTGCGAGCACTAATAGTTCGGTAGTAATAGCTTTTACCCAGAAAAAACTTATAATTAGCTGAAATTTGGCACGATGACTCAGGACTATGTCCTGAGCCACCAAAAAAAAATCCCCATGTTTTGGACGTGGGACTTCCCCTTTTTCGGCCTTTAAAGTCTGCCATCTAGTGGCAAAGAGCCTTTACCATTCAACAGCTAATCCAAAAGTTATAAAAGTGCCAAGTTTTGCATAAAAGTTGGTTTTCAAGTTCAGGTTAAAAAAAAACTTTGAAGTCGATGACGTCATTGTTGGTGACGTCATTGCCAAAGTTTTGAAAAAATGATGTATCAATGGCTAAAATTGTAAATGAGAGTTAGGTTTTTGGTTCCAAGCTAAAAATTGTTTAAATCGAAGTGATGACGTCACAAACGTTTTTGATGACGTCATTTGTCACGAGTTTTAATGGTAAATTTGAAAGAGTGTTTGACTAAACAAAAAATTGCAAAACTTTTATTTGGTCTACACT
This sequence comes from Trididemnum nubilum, assembly GCA_963965965.1. Taxonomy (NCBI): domain Eukaryota; kingdom Metazoa; phylum Chordata; class Ascidiacea; order Aplousobranchia; family Didemnidae; genus Trididemnum; species Trididemnum nubilum. Next base: position 25,152,331 of record OZ014471.1, read on the forward strand.
TGGGAGAATTATATTGTAAATTCAGTCGATTGAAAGTCAAAAACTATGTTGTCAGTAAAATTCTGGCCTAGTAGGCACATGCACAACTAGGGGGGGTTAGGGGGACCAGTTTCCCCTTTTTTGAAAGTGCACAACTTCACAAAAATTATTCAAAAGATAAAATATCAAAAAACTACAGTAATTTAAAAATGCTTAATTCAAGTGTAATTCTACCCTGAGTTGCAAATAAGCAACGTCAAAACTTTTGAAGTGGGAATGCGTGTATACTCAGTCTTGATATTTAAGCCTATATTTACCGGGATATTTCTACACCCTATTTGTACCGGGGGGCAATTTGCCCCCCTATCTAAAAACTGATTGGAAAGCGATAGAAGTAAGATTTTTTGCTTGTTAAAGCTAGCTATCTTTTGTTAAATTTTTTAAAATAAAAATTTGAGGCAGTGACGTCACGAAAACGATGATGACGTCATTAAAACCAGTAAATCCTTATAACAACATGCAAATTCGTCGAAATGTTGCAAAATATTATTTTCAGTTTGGAGTTTTCTTAAAGACATCTCTGATGAAGTCACTGCAGATGATGACCTCACATGCATGATGATGTCATCTTTAATATATTATGTTGATTATTATTTCTGATTTTTTGCAACTGAGAAATAGTATATATCATAAAATTTTAGAATATTGCAGTATTATTTTCATTATATCATTCAACAGCTGCTGAAAATGAATACTTTTTTTTATGAAAACGCAATTTATTTCGAGAAACAGCAGAAAAAGCAATATTTTTGATTTATGACGTCATCAATGACGTAATGATGACGCAAAGCATTTATTGGTAAATGAAATATTTTATTCCAACTAAAGGTTAGTATCAATAATGAATACGCAGTACAATGAATAGAATACGTGCACTGATAAGAATGCATTGTGCTCAAAACTGCACAAAACTCTTTAGGTGCCTCTAACAAACACAAAAATGACGTCATTTCGGGTTGCCCGGCTGCCCCAAACTTTGTGAAAATGTGTTTTATTAAATTTCATTCGAAGTCAAATTGCAACCAAGCAAAACTTTTTTAGTTTAGGAGCTATATTAAAATAACTAAGAGCTATATTAAAATAAATTTGCCCTCCTCGGTAAAAATAGGGTTAATCAAAATGCCAGATCATTGCGTAGCTTGTTTTGCGCTGTCGTGGAATGACAATGTCTCGTCAGCATATCGCATTGCTTTTGCGGGAGAACGCGAACGAGACAGAAAGCAGCGCGATTTCGCACCAAAAAACGCAATCTATTTGCTCAAAACTCATCATTTTCCAAAATAAAAAAAATATAATCAGATATCGGCGAGAATTTGGGGCGGCCGAAATCTGAGCATAGTCACTAAATATGTATAGTCTGACAGCGCTCGTTCATTTAAACTTGCCGCTTACGCCACTTTGTGAGGAGTGGAAAAGTTGCTTGAAAAACAATTGAAGGCAATGTAAAATAACCTGATAGATGCAGAAAAAGTTGCAAATTGAGCGCATATGGAAAAAGTTTTCAGTAATTTTGTTATTTTGCAATTTTTAAAGCTTATACCTACCACTTAGACTCGAAACTAACAATTTCTTTGAGGTGAGTGTATGGTATTAGGCTGTTTCTAAAGCATCTCCATAGGCTAAATACATTAGGCAACAGAAACTTGTAAAACTAGGCTTCTACATACGATTGTAGCAGCCTAGCTTGTTTTATTTTTCAGATTTGTAAGGCATATGTGTAGGCTATAGCTATGTAATCAAATCCATTTGGTATTGCATGTAATCATCAAACTGATAAGCCTTTGTGAAGGTGCAAATTAAGACAACAATATAGTCAGAACTCAAGGAAACATTCAAACAAGAACTGCAGAGTGAAGAGGACTTTGATATAATTATAATGCTAGATTGAACTAGTATATTAGCGACGCGTACAGTACTGCCGAATTCTGGTACCGGTTCTTCTAACTACAAAGTTTGGCTGATCACTCAATTGCAATGTATGCTTCTGGTTAATAGCGAAGCACAGCGTGAGTTGAGCGTTTCAGCTACTTTGAATATCATCAGACCGGTTACCGAACACGCAAAGAGTTTATATCTAGTTCAGGATGATATACCGGTACCGTTCATCGATAACTCGTGCTCGACGTTGTACAATGCAAAATCAGATATGTTATTGCATTCTCTAAGTACAACCGGTAGGCTACCGGTATATTGCATTCAAATAAAGAGTTGCTGGTCAGTTCACATTTGAAAATGATCTTGAATCTAATACCAGTAGGCTTACTGATCCAGTAAATTATTGTGTTAGGGTAGTATCAGAGTAATATGAATTCACAAAGTCTGCGGTATGTCTACTTCAATTCACCTATTTCCGGTATCTCAGTTACCGGTAGCCTACCAGTAACTGTGAACTTAGCCAGGTAAACTTTTGACCTCTGAACTACCGTACCTAGTAATGTCAAATTATCAAGGACAATATTATTACAGGTAAATTTTAAACCAAGAAATAAATTTCTGCATAATATACCTATTTTTTGAATCATAAGGCGCACTTGAAATACTCAAAATTTCAAAGAAACTGAAGGTGCATCTTTTGGATGGATCAGGTTCTACTCCCTTTCTCTTCATGATTTAATTCAGCGTCAAAGTTTTAACAGTTTTTAGAGATTTTCAAGTTGCATTTTATTTAGTGCGCCATATATTCCGGTGCGCTTTATTTAAGGTAATCAATAAAGGTCATTCATTGATACTGCGTCTTAAAGTCCGAAAACTACCGTAATCACTTGTTACGTGATAAGCGCAATAATAGCAACCTGCAAAAAGGTGCAAACTTCTAATGGTATTTTTATTTTGAAAGGAGCCTATTAGATATGTTATTGTGAATAGTTTGTAAATTGTCTGAGAATTGATGTGGGTTGATATCTGCTTATATATTGTTTGCATGCTGCCAACACTGTCAGGATGATACTGATAACCTAGTTAATCCCAGCACAACACAACATTTTTATTCATAATTATATTCATTTGATAGCAAAAGAGTAACACATCATATTTAAGTCACAATTGTGAAGATAAGTCGCTTGTTTTGTTGCAAGGATTCATGCACTTTCGGATATTAGCTAGAAAACACGATGGCCTTGAAGGCATTGGTGAAGACCTGTAGTTGAATAGTAGAATTGCTCAGTTTTAGGTGAAGTAACTGCTATCTTGGTGCTTATCATTAGCAGTTTAGCACACTGCTACCATCTTATGTATTGGCAATGCCCAAAGTCCACTGGTCAATTCAGAGTTGCATTGTACAAAGCACAGTCAAGCTAATGAAACCACAAGTGAAAGCTATATACGGTAGGTATTTAAATTCTTAATTCTGAAAAAGACGAGCTATCGTTAATAATTTAGGATTTCTTGTTTTAATTAAGGGTTTTAATTAGTTTATCCGCAATAAAACAAAACAACTATCGTAAAACGCCCTTACTTTAGCCATTTTTTTAAATTGTTGTTTGGATAATTTGTACAATAGTTCAAGTTAGAAAAAAACTTTAGTGCAAAATCCAAGAGACTGGCTTTTAATGCCCTTTTAAGTTTTTTTTTTTTTTTACTGATCACACATTACAATGTTTTTTTAATGATCAAATGTCCAACTATTGCTCAAATGGAAAACATTTTTGAAAACGGTCAAATAGAAAATAGGTTATGCTGAGATTTTGGCTCAATGCATTTAAAGTATAAAAGCAACATCGTCTACATATACCAGTAACATAATCATCAATGCCCTGTTGTGAAATGACTCTGCTATCTGATTCATCAGCAGATTTGAATCTTCTTACAAACAAATCAACCGTATGCTTTGACCTTGATTGCTGCTTTTCAACAGCATAACCTGGATTGGAACAAGAAATTATGATGTCATGGGTAAAATTTTAGGTGTTCACTGCCATAGTACAGGGTGTCCATAAAGTCCTGCACACATTTAAAATTTTAATATCTCAAAAACCCTATATGGTAGAAACTTTAGATTTTCGACAGTGAATTATACCACCATAAAGTTTTTTTGTTATTTTTCACACGTTATTTTATTGTTAAAGTGAGTACGAATAAGTCATTTTTAATAAAGGAGTAAGTTTGCAACAAATTATGAAAAATGTTGACCATTCAACAAAAAGCACAATGCGTTCTTTGGTACAATGAATTGAAATCACCAACTGCAGTACAACGTAAATTTAAAAATGAGTTTGGACAAGACCCTCCACACACTAACAGCATTAAGAGATGGTTTAAAAATTTTATGGAAACCGGCAGCATTTTGGATCGCAAACGATCAGGTAGGCCAAGCATTGATGAAGAGACTGTTGATGCTGTCCGTGTAGCATTTCATTGCAACCCAAGGAAATCAATTCGTGTTGCATCAAATGAACTTGCTATTCCTCGAAGCACAGTTCACAAAGTTTTACATAAACGACTTCGGCTACATGTTTACAAGTTACAAATTGTTCAAGCTCTTAAGCCGGATGATCGCCCTCGCCGAGCAGCTTTCGCTGAAGAAATTCTTCAGCGCATTGATGATGACAATGGCTACCTTAACAGTGTGTGTTTTTCCGACGAAGCAACTTTTCATGTATCCGGGAAAGTCAATAAGTATAACATTCGAATATGGGGTTCACAAAATCCTTGCGAGGTTTTAGAAAGAGAAAGAGACAGTCGCAAAATCAATGTTTGGTGTGGTTTAATGCACAACCAGATTATTGGTCCGTTCATTTTTGCTGAATCCACCATTACAGCAAACATTTATCTGGATATGCTAAAACATTGCGTTGTTCCTCAATTAGAAGAGTTCCAGCCGAGGGTTGTGTTTCAGCAAGACGGTGCCCCTCCACACTGGGGTTTGATAGTTCGTGACTTTTTAAATAAAACTTTTCCAAACCGATGGATTGGAAGAAATGGCCCAACACCATGGCCGCCAAGATCTCCAGATATCACCCCTTTAGACTTTTTCTTGGGGGTTATGTAAAAGACAGAGTTTACAGAACGCCAGTGCGTGACGTCGAAACATTGCAGTCACGAATAATTGAGGTTCTCGCCACAGTAAACAAAGAAATGCTGGAGAACACTTGGCGCGAAATTGAGTATCGCCTTGACATATTGAGAGCAACAAATGGAGCACATGTTGAAGTCTATGAATAGCATGGAAAATTAAATTCTTGAAATACGGCTATTACTTAAACTGCTAGAAATTTTTATATGTAAAACTTTAATAAACAAACTTTACTTTGCAAAAAACTGTATGATTTTATCTGCTTTAGTTATTTAGCAATACAATTTTGAAAAGTGTTCAAGACTTTATGGACACCCTGTATTATGAAAATAAAGTCTAAAATTTTTTGCAATGAAAATAATGAATGTTTTTTAGGATGGCTCAAGATAGGGCATTTTGCATGAAATCATACTTCTTACTTTGGCCATTTTCCAAAATCCCAGTTAATCATAGAGATAGCTCATAAACATTTCCCCAGTTATTTAGGACTATATTATCATACTTTTTACAACAATATCATATTCCTGGTAATTTAGTATAAGTATACGTACCAAAGTCAGTTTTCTGGGTATCATTATTCAGGGTTTTACTGGGTATTGTAAGTTGCTGATGTGTAGTCACTTAAATAGTTATGCAACTCATTAAACATGTTTAAAACACCCATATGTACTATAGGAAAGTGTGCATGCAATATGAACTTAATAGACACAGCGGTTGGTGCGTACAGCTTTTGGATATCCCATTCCAATTTTGGCTTAAAGTTTGAGCAATGGCTAAAGTAACAGCATTTTACGGTACAATTTATCAACTTTTGTTGAACTTTGTTAAAACTCAAAAGTGAAATGCCACAGACCAGTAATATGAAACAAATTATTATTAAATTTGAAGAGTGTTTCAACATCTGTATTTTATTGTTCTGCTGGTGTCAAGGTTAATTTCAAACACAAAAAACTGAAAAACAGCCAACTTTTCAACACTAAACTAACTGCTTTCATCAGGGCTAAAAGATCTAAAATGAGTTAAAATGCAAATAGAAGCAAAGCAATCAACAAATGACGTAATCACGTGTCACATGAGTAAGCAATAACACTGTGTAAAAAAGCAGGTGAATGAATGAATTGGGACCAAACCGGTATCTGAAATACTATGATAACAATTTCAATAAGTGAGCAAATGGAAACAAACATGAAAACCGGGTTCTAAACTCACAAAGATCAAATTTTTTACAAACGAATGATGTATCAGTTTTCCAATTTAAAGTACAAAGATGGCAATGAAATAGATTTTCTATCATTCATAGTATTTGGAACGTTGTTAATAAAAAATGATTCAATGAATCAGCGTTTTCTATGATCAGTTTCAAATTCTAAAATTTGGCTATTGTTCCAGTCAATATCGTGGTGCAAGTTAATGGCGTGTTTGCAAAGTGCTGTGGTGTTATCTTTGATATTTGCGGGTTTTGAATGAGCGTTTGTAAAAAATTTGATCTTTGTGAGTTTAGAACCCGGTTTTCATGTTTGTATCCATTTGCTCACTTATTGAAATTGTTATCATAGTATTTCAGATACCGGTTTGGTCCCAATTCATTCATTCACCTGCTTTTTTACACAGTGTTATTGCTTACTCATGTGACACTTGATTACGTCATTTGTTGATTGCTTTGCTTCTATTTGCATTTTAACTCATTTTAGATCTTTTAGCCCTGATGAAAGCAGTTAGTTTACTGTTAAAACGTTGGCTGTTTTTCAGTTTTTTGTGTTTGAAATAAGCCTTGACACCAGCAGAACAATAAAATACAGATCTACATCTTACCTGGTGACAAAGAATATGTTCAGTTTATTCAGCAAAATCAAGGAGTTGTATAACTCTAACGTACTTAAAAATTCCCGCAGGTACGTTAAATTGGGGATTGCAGTTGGAAGACATCGCGGTCACTTATAGTTTAACCACGAATGTATCCGTCAAAATTTACTTCCAAAAAGTTTAAGATTCAAGAGCCCCATTAACAATTACCGAGGCAGATCATTGGCAAGAAAACTTGGTTTTAGTTACTTGAAATTGAGAATTGAGATGTCTCACCAGCGAATTCACACCGCTTTGGCACATATTGAAGCATTAGAATTGAAATTAAGAAATCAACTTTCTTCCGAGATGATTAGACAGCTTATCTCTCATATGCAGTTCAAACTACAGCAAACTCTAGATGACTCAAATCTAAGGCATAAAAAATGATTGAAAAAATCAGTGACCGGTATCAATCAAAATCGTTTTTGCCTGACAAACGAAAGAATTGGGTACTAAACCTTTCAAAATCTAATCTAAAAGAAAGCGAAACTCAAGTTTTAGAATTGGGTTTAAATTTTGCCTCAGCACCAAGAATAATTCCGAATCATCAAATTTTGGCTGGCTTGGAGAAAGGGATTTGGCAGTTACCCCCACACGAAGCGGATCTTGTAAGAGGAAAAGTCACCTTGTTACATAAAATTCATGAAGCGCCGCAGCCTACGTTAAGCCGAAAAGAGAGAGAAGCTGTCGACAGCCTAAAAAAGCGAGAAGACATCGTCATAGTAAAGGCTGACAAAGGCAATACAACTGTCGTTCTTGATCGCGATGAATATGACGATAAGCTTATGACTATGCTAAAGGATACAACCACATATGTCGAGCTTAAACGTGATCCAACCCAAAAAACCGAAAGAGTTGTGAATCAGTTTGTATCGCAATTACGTGAAGAGGATAAAATATCTCCAACAACGACCCATCGACTGAAAAGTTCAGACGCAAGCTCTCCTAGACTTTATGGTTTACCGAAAATCCACAAAGCAAACATTCCATTAAGATCGATTGTTTCCTTTATAGGGTCACCAATGTACGCATTGTCAAAAGAATTGGCATCCATTTTGTCAAAATTAACTGGATTAAGCGAACATCATGAGAAAAACTCTGAAGAATTTGTTAAATCAGTCACTTCAATTATATGATTATTCACCAAAATACCAGTAGATCTTGCTATAAAGGTAGCCCAGGAAAGACTTCATAAACTTCAGAATCTAAATGAGCTCACGAAATGGTCTGTAAAAGATATTTGCAATGGTTTACAAATTTGTTTGGAGGCAACTTACTTAACTTTTCGAAAAAAGTTTTTTAAACAAATTTTCGGTATGGCTATGGGCTCTCCAGTCTCAGTTGTTGTGGCTAATTTAGTCATGGAGGATGTGGAGACCAGAGCGATCGAAACCTTTGCTCACCCCCCCAGACTTTGGCTACGCTACGTTGATGACACATTTGTAATTATCGAGAAAAAATTCTTAAACATCTTCTTTGACCACATCAATAATTTGGAACCATCCATAAAATTTACAATGGGAACCGAAAACAATAATCAATTACCTTTTTTGGATACTCTTATTCAACGTTCTAAAAATGGTGAATTGAGTTCTTCCATTTTCCGCAAACCTACCCATACAGATCGTTACCTAAATTTTAGATCCGACCACCCTCTGCAACATAAACGAGCTGTGTTTGACACACTCATGCATCGAGCAGTCACTTTACCAAGCTATAAACTTGAAAAGCGGAAAGAAATAAAGTACATAAAAACCACCCTGAAGAAAAACTCGTATCCTTCACGGATTCTTTGTTCCCGAAAGAAAACCAAACCTGAAATTACAGACTCACCCCGCAGTAACAAAGGATATGTCATAATTCCCTACTTTCCCGGCTTATCAGAAAAAATTAGACGAAGTTTGATTCCACATGGCGTGAAAACAATCATGAAACCAGGAACAAAATTGGGACAGATCCTATCATCTCACAAGGACAAAATTCAATCCAATAAACGGCAAGGCGCAATCCACCAAATTCCATGCAAAGACTGTAATATGGTTTACGTAGGAGAAACTAAACGATCATTCGAAACCAGAAAAAAAGAACATATTAGAGATATCAGAAACGCTCATTCAAAACCCGCAAATATCAAAGATAACACCGCAGCACTTTGCAAACACGCCATTAACTTGCACCACGATATTGACTGGAACAATAGCCAAATTTTAGAATTTGAAACTGATCATAGAAAACGCTGATTCATTGAATCATTTTTTATTAACAACGTTCCAAATACTATGAATGATAGAAAATCTATTTCATTGCCATCTTTGTACTTTAAATTGGAAAACTGATACATCATTCGTTTGTAAAAAATTTGATCTTTGTGAGTTTAGAACCCGGTTTTCATGTTTGTTTCCATTTGCTCACTTATTGAAATTGTTATCATAGTATTTCAGACACCGGTTTGGTCCCAATTCATTCATTCACCTGCTTTTTTACACAGTGTTATTGCTTACTCATGTGACACGTGATTACGTCATTTGTTGATTGCTTTGCTTCTATTTGCATTTTAACTCATTTTAGATCTTTTAGCCCTGATGAAAGCAGTTAGTTTAGTGTTGAAAAGTTGGCTGTTTTTCAGTTTTTTGTGTTTGAAATTAGCCTTGACACCAGCAAAACAATAAAATACAGATCTACATCTTAGTGATCTTACCTGGTGACAAAGAATATGTTCAGTGTTTCAACATGTTTAGTTTGCTGGCAGAATGACTAGTTTTGATGTAGAAATTCGAATTAAAAAAAAGAGTTAACTTTTTAATTCAGAAAGTTTTCAAATTAATTTTGCTTTATCAACTACAAGTGAAAACAGATTTTTTCCTCCAACAAAGTCTTTCACGATATTAGCTGATGAGGTAAGTTTTTGTATACATCAAAAATTTTACCAAACTTCTGTTGAACGTTGTCAAAACTCAAAAGTGAAATGCCACATATAAAATACAGAATCATTAAATCAGAAAAATGTTTGAAAAAATATCTTTTGGACCATTGTAGGAGGATGATGGGCTAAGTAATTGAGCCCTGCTATGTGGCTTCCAAATTTACCTGCCTGCATACTTTTTAACGTATGGTAAAATAAACTTGACTTTTAGCTAACTTGTCCTTTGGAAAGATTTTAAAAACCTGCTAATTGCTATTAAAAAAAGTGAAAAGTTATTTTTATAAAAAATCACAAAGAATGTTGAGCAGCAGGGATCCACACCAGATCGTTAGACTTAGGCAGGTACCAGTACCTAACTTAATTTTAGTTGTAAACTGATACTGATAGGCCTCGAATCAGTGCGTGTAGGCTACTGGTACCGGCCCGATGATATTAAAAGTAGCTGACGGCCTCAACTACACTGTGCTTCGCTATAACCAGAAGCATGCATTGCAATTGAGTGAACCGCTAACTTTGTAGTTGGAGGAACCGGTACCAGGATAGGGCAGTACTACGGTACGCGTTATTACAGTAATATGATTCAATCTCTGATCCTGAATTGCAATTAGAGTTCTCCGCAGGGACTCATAGTTTACTGCTTAATGCTTACATAACTATAGGCTTCACATATACTTTCAAGTAGAGGCCTGTTTGTCCAATTTGCTGTAGCCTAATGCGTCTAGCTTATGGAGATGCTTTAGAAATAGCCTAACATCAAACACTCACTTCGAAGAAATTGTTAGTTTCGAGTCTAAGTGGTAGGTATAAGCTTTAAAAATTACAAAATAACAAAATTACTGAAAACTTTTTCCATATGCGCTCAATCAACAACTTTTTCTACACTTTTCAGGCTATTTTACATTGCCTTCAATTGTTTTTCAAGCAACTTTTCCACTCCACACAAGGTGGCGTAAGTGACAAGTTTAAAAGCACTTTTACGCATGACGCTTTCAGACTATATATATTTAGTGGCTATGATCTGAGGCGTATCGGTGCACGAATTAAATGTCACCATAGTTGAATCGTATGATATTTTGACCCTAATAAATTTCGAAAATATTTTATTTGAAAACATTCGGAAAAAACACTAATCGCAGAAGGAAAGCAAATCTCTTCTAAGAGAATGACTCTATGTTTGCTTTAAAGGCCACCTAATGTCTGCTAACCAATGCACTTAAAATGCAATAAAAAATCATTACTAATCGAATGCTGAAAACCTGGTTTAGATGCACGTTCTCAGTTTCAAGTTTTCGCGTTTTCAAAAATTGACATGACGTCATTAGGCCCAGGAGTTTGGTGCCTTCGACTAATTTATCTTTGCCGAGGATTGGCGATTTTGGAAAGGCATGTGATAAGAGCTTGCTAGTCAAAAAGTGTTGTGCAAAAAAAGACATAATTAGCTCAAAGTAGTTGCATTGCCAAGTTCAGAAGTGACTTTCCCGAAGCAATCAGCTTTACTACCAGAATTGAACAGCAGTTTTATTACCAATAATGACTCTATCACTCTAAAACCCCAACTGTACAAAAGTTTTCATATTCTATCCGGCATATTCGTACCCAATACCGGTAGGCTACCGTTCTGTAAAAAAAATATTTTAGACAAAACTACTGAAAGCTTATAATTATGTAAAACATTTTGTCCGTCTAATACCGGTAGGCTACTGTAGCTTACTGCGTAGGATTAGGAATATACCGGTACGCATATTGTACAGTATATACGTTACCAATATCAAATCAATAGTGGTAGCGTGGTTTGGTTGGTGTTTCAGTAAATATTTTACTCCTTGCAATGTATTAAAGATCTAGCGACAAGAAAAATGCTCCACAAATTTTCTGGTTATTGTTACATAGTATAAGCGTAAACTAAGAAGTTTTGAAAATTTCGCAAAAATTTATGCAAGATTGGCGGAGTTATTAAGCTTTGAAAAGCGCGATACGCAAAACTTGTCTAGTCGTCGAATGACGTCATCCTCGAACTAACTGTCAAAACTACATTTTGTGTAAACTGTAAACAGCGGGAGTGTGTTTCCACGCTCTAAAAATTACCTATTCACTATCCAGGTAATCAGCTTAGTAGCAATTGTTATTCGAGAAAACGAATTCCTTGCCAAATTTATTAATCAGAACTGTTGGTTGTGTGAGTCCATACAGTAAATTTATGGTAGCAGTTGTCTATGAATTAATAAGCTTAGTTAGTAGCAGTGATATACAAGAAATTGTATTTCTTGCTCAGTTTTATTAATCAAAACTGTTTGTTGTGCGAGTTCATTCAGTAAATTTAAGGTAGCGGTTACTGCATCTGCTCTTTCTGCCGAGTAGGTTCGTGGATTACCTGAACTGGTTGCGGTTACTGATTAGGGACCAACTTCAGTATTTGGTAAGCTCTGTAGGTTACTAATACTGGTCACTAGGTCAGTGGTTGGCTTTTAGCCTAGGATACTAAATGTTTTGTAAACCATGATGAACTCTGAACAAATAGGACTAAGGCAAAGAAATACAATACAATTTTCAATGACCTAGTCTGTGCAGTAGCAGTTTTGTACTGTTGCTCCCTTTGAACTGAACTGCAATAGTAATAATAATAATAATTGCAATTTATATCCCCCTTGAGATAACACCAACAAGTTTCAACGCATCTGACTAAGGGGCCATAGTGACATTCAAATAGCTTTACAGAAATAAAATTAATACACCACAGACGTACTAATTCTACAGCAATAAGCAGCAAAATACTGACCTGAAACCAGTAGCGTAGCCAGCGGGAAGGGGGGGTTGTAGCCCCTCTAATTGGCCTGTCGACCAAAATGCAGAATAAAGAAAATACCACGTTTTTAGCACTTCTGAAACTGTTTTTTGGATTGGAATAGACTAAAAAGTAATTTACAGCCAGGGGTGCCGATCTTTGTTGAGTATTGGGGGGTATAATTAGCAATTTTACCCCAATTTTGCCTTGTTTTTAACATTGGGGGGATGAACCTCGACCATAATTTTTTTCAGGTAAGCAAATTAAGTGAAGACTAAAAAAAAGAAAGGTCTTCACCAAAATTGGAAGACTTTTTCTCCTTGAATTCAAGTGAAGACCAGCGCTCAGATGCAGGCCAAAGTCAAATTATTGGGGGGGAAACGGTTGTAGACCATACTCAAATTATTGGGGAGGATACAGTCAAATTATTGGGGGGGATATATCCCCCCCATCCTCCCGGGTTTCGGCACCCCTGTTTACAGCATCTTTTAAAGCATAAATTTAGGGGGAGGGGGCTAATTTGTCAAAAATAAAACTCACAAATCAATAAAAGCTTTGAAAAATGGCCAAAAATAAGCAATCAGATTTTATCGCTATTGTAAAAATGCTAAACATAAGTTTCATCAAGAAACATATTCCAAACTTAGGAATAGGGGGGGGCTATTCAGTATTACTTAATTACCTATCATTTGCCTCAAAAATTTTTTCATTAGTCCCTTCCCAGTTATTTTTCTCTATAAAATATAACGAAATAGGTTACTTCGTGTAAGTTTTCTTGAACGATAAGATTTTATGATTTACCTGCATGTAAAGAAAAGAGCTAAAATTTTACCATTAAAGCACCTCGCATATAGCCCATTTACGTAAACAGTTTAATCAGATTTGCCTGCCAATTTCTATGCCACGTTTTAAAAGCATTATTTTGTATCAAAACATCCCTAAAATTAGATTATTTTTGCAAAAAAATGCAAAATTTTCAAGAGCTGGGAGGTCTGCCCCCAGACCTCCAAAAAAGCCCCCCATTGCAAATTTCTGGCTACGCGCCTGCATTACACACAGTGGTAATATCTTCAAAAGTTAAATTCATATAATATGCTTTTAGACGTTGCTTGAAAAGATACAAAGTTTCAATTTCACGCAAAGATAGTGGCAACGAATTCTATACCTTGGGTGATGCATACAAAAACATAGACTGGGATCCAGCAAAGTTTAAGCTAGTTACTGTTTGAAGCAGCCAATTATCATCATTAACACGCAAGGTATATCTTGCCGAAACAGAATGAGAGTTGAATAATTTTTTCAAATATGTACGAACATAGCCATGCAGGCACACTTGTGTGCTCGAATTTCGAATAGTTGACTACTGAGGAATACAAAAGCCCACCCATGTTGATGATGGTAAACCTACGAGAAAGCTATAGTTCGAATATGACGTCATTCACTTTATTGATCCAAATCGCTGTTTTGAGCTTTTTCTACATCAAAACGACTTTTTAACAAGTACAAAACTCGAAATATTGTTGCTGAAGAACTTTTTTTGACGTAGCAATTAAAACCAAAATAGCAAATTTTTCGTGGCACTTGATCTTTAATCTTAACCCAAACCCAAAGTCTAAACCAAATCCTCACGATAATTTAAAAAATAAGAAAGAGTAAATAAGCGCTCACTCTTTGCTCTCCTATTCTTTTTATGGGCGTAACGTTATGTAACACTAGCTACTTGCTTTAAGGCAGGCAGTAACTATTTTTCCTTTACAGTCTACAATGCTATTTTGGCAATGGTGGCAACTCGCCCGAACTATTTTTCCTCCACTGCCAAAATAGCCCTAATCTTACCCCTAACTCTAATCTTAATCTTATTCCTAACCCAAACCTTTGATCAGTGGTGGGAAAGTTACTTTGTAAAAGTAACTGAATTACAGTTACAGCTACATGGCAAAAAGTAACTAAGTTACTGTTACTATTTTGAAAAAGTAACTAGTTACAGTTACTTTAATAAACCTAATTACCGGTATGAATTAAGTATCGAAAATGTTGATTTTTGTACTTTGGCACCGGTATTAACAGATTTCTTTCTTTATTCATTTTCTAATTTTCATGTGGTGCCTCTGCACAAGCTGCTTATGGCTATTGTTGCTGTTGTTAAAACAAAAATACACAACGTAACACATTGATGCACTTTATTTAATTGCCTTTCAAGAAAGCAAGTATCTCAAAATGTTCATCGCTGAGACCAGAACGTTTGGGTTTCAAAGTGTCTTTGCCATGCTAAAAAGCCTTTCAATTGAAGCGCTCGAGGGCAAAGAAGTATTGTACTGGACAAACAGTTTCATTCGGGCTGCATCAGCAAAGGAATTATCATCTATTTTTTTCACTGATACTGCTGATAGACACCCTTCAATCCGTTTTGCAGCACCATCTTTTTTTGATTCAGATTGGTTGAACAAACAACCAAAAAATTCATCGTTAGTAACGGACTCAACATGATTGTTGCTTTTACCCCTAAGCCTGTTAGCCCCATCATCACTGGAAGAACGCACTGCATCTAACTCGATGATCATCCTTTGCTTTAAGCTTTTTTCAACTTCGCTGTGATTGTCGAAAACCACGGTGGCCGTGATAGTCGAAATTGCGGGTAAAAACTGAAGCCAGTTGAAATGTGCTGTCTTCAAAATACTTTCCAAATCTTTTCTCAAGGGCTTCAATTAATACATCGATCAAAGGCAAGCATACAGCAATGCTATTGCCAACTTTCAAATCTTGCAACTTCTTTACGGACACAGCGATTGTTGGAAGCAACGATCCCAAAAACGCTTTAGACTACGGCTGAAGAATGTCCAGGCTTCTGGCAAAGAGGTCGCATTACTTGCAAATATTCTTCAAAGAAGGTCACATCACTTGCACAATAACACCGCAATCACTATCATTAAGTACAGTATCGCATGATGAAGCGGAATAATGTAGTTATTTACTTCCCAGCGGCAGCGCACGCTTATCACAAAAATTTCACAACTATTAACATCACAAACAATAATTTCAATACACTCAGCATTCACTCGTATACTGTCGGAATCACATCGCGCTAGTTCTAGAAATCAAATATTTAAAGAATTCATAAAGGTCTTACTTAAAGTAAAGTTGGTCAGACTGAGACTTTTACACACACGATTTAGCCGTTATGCCTTTCTCAGTTACTAAAAATCGAAACTAGTCGATTGACTGCATCATACACAAAATTCACCTGGTTATTGTTAGTAACATCAGCAAAATACCAACGTTTTCCTTCATAAGGTCCGGCACTTTGCTGCTCTTAAAGAATAAGTGGTTTTCATTGTTACTGTATTCTTCATCCAGAATCAACAAAGAATATTTCTATTTATCAGCAAGTAAAATATTGGTAGCGTTTTGAAAATAAGTACAGTACGACGATAAGGAATTGACTATTGTTATTCAATTCAACAATGGCATAGATTTATTTGTTATTTGTAATTCCAATAAGTTCGAACTAAATTTGTAAGAGCATGACCCTGAACTGAAGACCTGCTTACCTGGACTGTTTATTCCAAAGGTTCTGCGCCTTTCCAAAAGCATAACGACAATACTTTTTGTATGTGTTACATTTGTCCAAAGCTTGATTGAAATCACAGGTGGCAATTAAATTAAGAGTGCGGGCGGCACTCCGCATGTGTTTAGACAGCATTATGTCATAACTGCCATTTTCTTCTGTATCTGCACATAAAATCAAAATTCACAATATCGTAACTGCAATTGATTACTGTGGTTTGTGGAAGGGTTGATGTAATCAACTGTGTGGGTAATCTAGGGTAGTCCACTGTCTATTAGTTATTTTTGCGGAGGAAATGCACAAAGGAAAAATAACAAAGAAGCATTCAAGTAACAAAAATACACTAGAGCTGAAAGCTGATTCAGATTTTGGTAATCAGTTAGAAATGAATTATTACTTATAAAAATACGAAAAAACAAAAACTAAACAGATATTTTGTTTAGTTTTACTAAACTAACATATCTAACTAACAGTTTTACTGAACAGACCATGTACTAAACAGATACCTTTATAAGAGGTGCCATTTCTGTGATTATCACTTCATCTTGTCCTTTGTCACTTTTTGCCGATTCATCCACAGTACTTTCAAAAACCCTAAACATGCAAAAAGCTTATAACAAAAGGTAGAAATCCTATCTAAACGATCACAAAAAAAATTTGAAAGCAAATTCTGAAAAAAAGACGATGATGTTGGTTGTTGTATGAATCTATGACACTTGTGAAATATAAAATACTATTTTAATCTGAGGTTTTACTTACTCAAATGTTTTAGCAAAATTGGACCCATTGTCAGTCGTGGTCCTCGAAGTTTTTCTTTCAATGCCTAATTCCCAGTAAACTTCATCCATACTTTTGCTAAAACATCATACGTGTGTAAACCAAGCAATCGTTTGCATGCTAAAACACCCTTTCGTCTTTCCAGTAATGTTTCGTCTATCCAGAGGACCGTCATACCTAGGTATGCCCTGTGATAAAATAAACTTGATCAAACCTTTTATAATGAAATTTTGCAAATGCCATGCGACTACAACTTGAGATATGCAGTAGACCTTTAATATTATCAGGCATCGTTAGTCAATCACACGCAACGTTGCTCACTAACATAATCAGATTCTAAAAAAGTTGTTTTACATATCTGCTTCGGCATGTCCATACATCCGCAGTTGTTGCAATGGCAGAAATGAGTGAAAGGGTATTTTTTAACTCCATCTTTTTAGCACAAAATCTTAAAAAGTTGCATACAATTACAACACAAAATATTAGTTTAAAATATACCACGTAAGATAAAACTTAATGATGCAACGCTCAAAATAAGTAAATGCAATTGCAATTCAAAGTGCGCTAAACTGCTACAGATAAAAGTGCTTAAATAGGATAATCCTGCGAAAATTATTACCAATACCAAGCTTAGGGACTATAAAATATTCTAGTTCTAAAGTTTTTCAATGTTATTATCATTGTCGAAATTGCATGTAAATTATTATTTTTCCAACTTTCAAGTTAAATTTCAACGACAACGTCAAAGTGTGTTTTTACTATCTTACTTTCACAAATTTAATACCGGTACCTGTCTTTAAATCTTCTTGTTAAAGTGCGCCTTGACATGGGAGATATTCCAGGTAAACAAAATCCAATGAAATCTTTAAATGAAGCGGACTCCCTAATATCAAATGGCATCATATTATCAACAAAAAGAGAAATTACCTAAAAAGTTTACATTGAGCATTGTAATCAAATATGCAGTATCGCAGCTGGTAGCCATTAGCCAACAATCAATCTGAAACTTTTTAGCTCTAACATGCTGTAGCCTGTAGCAACTCTGCTATGGAGGGCGTAAACTGTATTGATGTTTTTCCCTGATATATGGAGTAGAGTGAATTTATCACGACCTCATAAAGCTAATTAAATCTTATATCAACAGAAAATGATCCTAAACTTGTATGAAGCTATCACTTCAAGATCAAAAAGCTTCAGCATGGGATAGTTTCGACATCATTGGCTGTGTTTGTGTGGAATAAAAATTACGAACCTCCTACTGTAACAGCATACCAGTATCATCAGTCATCACAAATGAAGAAAATTATTAAGTTTAAACTAAAACTATAGACTTAGACTGTTCGAGTGCAAAATACAGGCGGTAGCCTATTCAAAAGATTAGCTAAAATTTTCAATTATTTAAATAAAATCTATCAACCTTCGGATCCATATTCTCGTCCCTTTTAGCAGCGCTCTATATATGCAATGCATGAGTATGTGCCATAAAAAAATATGTTTGTTGATTTATTTATTTATGTCTATGTATTGCGCAGAAGTAAAGCACAACAAAAAGTTACAAGAATATGATTCCTAAACTTCATAAACTGTAGCAACAAGGGCTTACTTTGTCTTTATAGGCTTCTTGCTTAACTTTCGATTGACGATTGTCTGTAATAGTACTTTGGAAAAATCCTTTCTTTCCAGCTGGTTTACTTCCTTCATCGTTCGATTTCCGTTTTTTTTTTGTATTGTTCCTATCAATGCTCGCTTGAAATTCTTTTACTGAGTGTGGGTGTGCACTTTCTTTTACTGAGTGTGGGTGTACACTTCTGATATGCTTTTTTTAAAATTATTCATGGATGTAGCTCTGCATGAAAATTTTTTGCATATAGGTTTACAGAGCACACATTTGAATTCGAGGTTTTTATTTTGATCTTGCTTTATTCCAAGGCTCTCAAAGTAGTCTTGCAAATATGGCCACGAATTGTTGAATCCTAGTTGACCAGAATTTGAAGTTGAAGTGAAATTTGAAGTTGCAGGATTTGAAGTTGAAGGTGTAGTTTACCTGGATTTTAGGTTGAAGTTGCTGGTTTGGGGACCACCAATGTGTTCTCTTCAAGATCAGAGCTGCTTATGGTAATTGTTGCAGCAGCAGTTGCGCTGTCAGTAAAAGCAATAGACGGGTGATTTTATTTGAAAAACTACTATTTGAATAAGTGAATAGTCATTCTATTTGAATTAGTTTCAGATGATTGGCTAAGAGTGAATTAAGTTGATTGGTAGAACTAGCTATGGTTATTAACCGTAGGCTATAAACTTAGGCTAAATATTATATTTCTAATTTTGTCAAAATAGTGTACTAAGTTGGGGATTATGCAGGCTCATGAAGACAATGGCTGGAACTACTGCTGGTAGTGGTAAGTATAGCCTTGAGAAGATCATGGCTGAGGTCTTAGAACTCAAGGCTACTTAAACAAGGTATGCAAAGCAATATTTAGATGCAAAATCTTTCAGTGCTGCTGGAAAGATTTCATTGATTTCGGATAACACCGAAACAATTACACATCGTCCGAATCTCGAAATCCAGGGTCAGCAGCTCAAGAAGACGGAGGAAACAATCAATCGACTGGAAACCACCGTGAAGGAGATTGCACGACAAACCAATGAGAACGAAAGAGCCATCCATGACCTGTAGCAGTAGAGTCGGCGCAACTGTTTAATCTTACATGGATGTCGGGATATTCCGAAAAAGGAGAGTATCTATGCTGAGTTCGAAAATTATGTAGTGAATAAGCTAAACCTTAGGCTAGGACTAAGTTACCGTATTAAGAACTTCGATATTGATACTTGCCATATTCTTCCTTCTAGGAAAAAGGACACATCCTCCCTCATCATCAAGTTCGTGAGGCGATCAGTGCGGGACTCCATCTACACCCCTAAGAAGAATCTGAAATCTGAAGATAAGAACGCGGAAAAGTTGTTCGTCACCGAGTATGTAACAAAACGACGATTGGCATTAGTGGAGGAGGACTGAAATGCTTTTGGGCTTTAGAACGTTTGAACTTTTCATGGTAATGTATAATGCTTCTTTAAAAACAAAAGGCAAGTAATTGATGGTTTTGGAGATATTAATAGATTTCTAGATTCTTAAGTTATTGTGACTATGTAGTTGCAGTACCGGTATAATTGTAAATTATAAAGTTTGGAATACCAGGCGCAGTATCATTATGGCCTATATTGCTTTTAATCTGTTATGTAAGGCGCACTAGATTAAATGAAATGGGCACCTGAGCATGAAATACACCTTCAAATTCTTAAACACTTGTGGTACTTTAAGTGCTTTTTATGATCTACAAAATATGTTTAATTTACATAAGTCTAACTGTTTTCATCCAAAAATAATCCTATCGACTTATTTTACATTTTCTGTGCATAATCAATTTTTAGTCACTTGTAAAAATATTAATTGGAATGCAGGCCACCTAATTTGCGACATTGAAGTAAGCTTTACATTCTTTTTTACATTTTTGGAAGTGAAATACGATTATACATTATTTCCAAACAAGCTAACCCAGTTGTACTAGGAATCAGATGGTGTGTATTCTTTAAATTATGCCATAGTTATAAAACAACAAGATGCTACTCTTCCCCTAATTTTTTTTTTTTAACTTCAACCTTTAATGGAAACTTATAGCCCTACCCCTGACTATGTATGTTTTTACCTGTTAACTTGTACTTGTTGCATTTTCAAGACTACTGAACATTTCCTCATCCTCATTTGATATTCTTTCTGCAAAAGCAAATTTCAAAAACACGTCTTGACCGTGGGAAAATAATTAGAAAAAATCAAAACTATTAACTTGCTCACAATGCTTACGATTTAAGCACATAAAATCCAAAGGCAGAAAATCCCAAAATAACCCCAAAACTAAACCTTCAACAACCACTGACTGGAGATGCAGCCTCTGTGATTTCTCATTTCCTTTTGCTTTTAGCTCTGAAGCTGAATTTGATGACATTTTTAACCCTACTGACTCTTGCTATGACAAACAAGACAAAACTCCTCATGCCTATGATTTGCATTTAGTGTTTAACAACATTATAAACGGTGACAATACAGCAATCAATGATACTGACAATGATAATACCTCAGAAGAGGATGACCCATTTATCATAAATTCAAATACACAGTACGTAACAACTAATATAGTTAAAAAAACATTGATACATAATTCTAGTTCCTAATTTAACTTCACAGCCATTAGGGTCAACATTACATCTTTAAACAACCACAAAATTTTGCAAAACTTGAAAGTCTTTTATCAGCACTTACCTTTAAACCTGTATCATTGCAGTTACTGAAACCTGATTCAAACCTGACCAACTTGCATCTCATACCAATCTCTCCAATTATACTTTTCTCTAAAACCCTCGATCAAAGTACCGTGGAGGTGGTGTTGCATTTTACATTAGAGACGACATTGAGTACACTCACCGCATAGACTTAGACATAATGAATGAAAAAATATTTGAATCTATCTTTGTAGATATCAAATTTCAAGATAAAGTTATAACTTGCGAGAACGCATGTCGTTCTCCTTGTAGTAACGGAAATGCACAAAAAATGTTCCTTACTGATCTAGATGATATTCTGAGAAAAATAAAAGGGAAAGTTTCTTATTAGGTGATTTTAATTATAACATTTTAGACTGTGGCGAACCTAATGTGTCAAAATTCTTTGATGTTATGTATGATCACAGATTCAGTTCTTTAATCAATAGGTCAACGAGAATAACAGATAATAGCTCTACACTACTTGACCAAATATGGACAAACAGTAACACACCACAAAAAGTAAAAAGTTGTATCATAACTTTCTCAATTTCAGACCACCTAGCTACTATGATGTGCATTGCAGTAAAGAAACGTGAAAGCTCTAAAACAGGTAGTGAGTACTATCGCCAGTTCAGTGATTCAAAACTTGAATCCTTTTCCAAATCTCTCTGAACTTGATATTAACCCTGTCCTAGACGAAAGTGATCCAAACACTGCATATAGCAAATTTTACCAAGACTACAGAAATAAATTTGAGGAGCATTTTTCCTTAAAAGAAGACCTTTCAGACTAAAACCGCAAAAAAGTTGGTTTGACCAAAAACTTGAAAATTTACTGCAGTGCAAAGAAAAACTATTCCAACAATATATGATAAACAAAACTTCTAGATCAAAAGCATTATTTACCCAAGCTAGAAATCTTTATTACAAAGCAGTTAAAGAAAAAAAAACAGGCTTTCCACAAAAACCAAGTTTCACATGCACAAGAGTGATATTAAAGGTACTTGGCAATCCATCAACTCTCTACTTGGAAAACAAAGCAAATCTAAAGGGATTACTTTATCAATTGATGGCAATGAGGTAAATGAGCCACAGTTAGTTGCAAATCATTTAACAATCATTTTCGACCGTTGCTAAAAAACTAGTCGACACTCTCCCCTCAAGTAACACTACTTTCTCTAAACATTTAAGCGTCCCTTTCTTGCCCTCAATGTATGTTTGGCCTACATGTCCCTCAGAAATCTTCAATATTTTACTAAATATCAATAACAAACTAAGTGCTGGATTAAATTTATTTCCAACTAAGATATTAAAAGCTTCTCCAGACAATATCTTAGTTGCTCTTAGCCATGTATTTAATTTATCTTTAGGTAAAGGTAAATTCATAAACGACTTTAAAATTGCCAAAGTATGTGCTGTCTTCAAAAAGGGAAATGCAAAAGATATCAACAACTACAGACCAATCAGCTTATTCTCCAATATACCAAAAGTCGTAGAAAAAACTATGTACAGTAGGTTGTATTCCTTTTTGGAGCGGCATAACTTTTTCTTCCCACAACAATTTCGTTTCAAGAAGAATCATGGAACAAGTCATGCCTTGTCCTTTTTACTTTACAGCATAACTGAATCTCTTGCAAATAAAACTGCTACTCTTGGAGTTTTTTTAGACTTATCGAAAGCTTTCGACACTATCAATCACAGCATATTGTTATCTAAACTCGAACATAGCGGAATCAGAGGCATAGCTCTTGACTGGCTTAAAAGCTACTTAATCGGAAGAATGCAACAAGTGGAATGCTTTGGGATTCTATCAAACTCGGTCAATCCCATGAATCGAGGCGTACCACAGGGGTCAAATCAAGGCCACCTAGAGAGAGAAGGCCTTTCGCGTTTGATATGACGTCACTCGATGTAGTGACAGATAGATTCACTAGTCACTACACATTAGGCAAAAGCGAGAAACCCACAAGGGCATAGCTCGGCAGAACTGAGTAGTAAAACGTTAGAAAGTAGTAGCTAGGGAAACTGCAAAAAAGATTGAAGTTTTCTACTGTGTATAGGCTTTTGTGAAAATTTTGTTAATGTAACGTTAGCCTGTAACCTACCGGTACCTTTCAAGACTGTCTTAGAAGCTACTGCTGTTACAGAAATAAGTGTTAATGCAGCTTGTCCTGTCATGTAGCAGTGTAGATGGTATTTGTACCGGTACCGTGAATGTAGAAGTTATCAAGGCATAATGGTCGCAGCAGTAGTTGTACTGTTAATATTCATTTCTACTGTTGAAGATTACAAGTATATACACATCATGTGAAGTAAAATATTTAGCAATATACCGGTACACGGTGGTATGAAATTAGGCACCGGTAGGTTATATATACTTACAGTTATGATACAATTTTAGTGCAGTAGTTTTTTTTAATACGGTTGTTCTAAGCACCTTAGCCAACAGGGTGAACCAAAACACAGTTTTTTAATCAACTATTATAAGCCTATGCTTTAAAAAGTGCTTGATGATACACTGTATAAGCAATTGAGCACTATAAACCAGTGGTTATGATCTAAACCAAACCCCCTCTTTTAGTAACCGTATGAGTGTATCTACTTTTTGCCCACCTTGTATATATCATATAAATATGAAAATCTACTGATTTTGCGCAATGCAAGATGTTTAAACAACCATGAACCAGTTTATGTGACAAAAATGGTTGCTTTTATTTGCTCTAACATTTTGCTGAATAACTTCTGTTCTTTAAAGAATGATACGATTAAAGCATGAAAAGGAGTAAGCGTAGGAAACTTCAAACGTTGGTATAAATTCCTTACTGATAGTTTTACAATTTTGCTGTGGCTGTAGCGCCGCTTTCTCTGCTTTGATCAAGATTCAAACCCGGACTCATTTATTGGTCATATATGTGCGTTGTTTTATGTACCTTGGTTTACTCGTTTATTTTATGCACGTAATCATTGTCAAATTTGGACAATTTAATTTGTACAAAGCACACTATTTGACTTCTAGCTGCTTTTCAAATCCGGTTGCTTATCACTTGTTTATTCCTTTATTATGTAAAATAGTATGCAAATTTGTTGGTCTTGCAAGCTGCGAGCTTGTGATGCCAAATCACTCAGGATTTTAGTGCCATCGAGAGAGGAAGTCATTTTAGATCTCCAGAGAAGCAGGCAAAAAGACCCAATAGCAAATCAGCAGTTGCTGTCCTATTTTTTTTTTTTTTTGGACTGAGAAATTGTCCTTCCCAGAGCCTATATAGCTCAATTTTGGAGCTTCTATTGCACGGCAATTTCAGAGCCGTTTGCATTAGTCTGCCGATTTGGCACCCCTTGGACAGCAAGCAGTTGAGACCCCGGTGTCTTTCCTACTTTCGGGCCTTTCTCTTCCCTCTCTCTCTCTCTTGCGTGATTTGACAACCAAGTTTCAGTTGCAAGACCAGAATATTTTAAATTGGATTCAGCGACTGCATCCGGATACTCATCGATGAGTTAATTAATAGTTATTGCATTTGGATTCTCCATACTAAATTAACTACTGAATGTTAATGCTAAATTATTACTGATTATGTAAATGTTACCGTTAAATACTATTTGTTTAAGTTGGTTGAGCTAAACTTTATTTACAGTTTAAAATGTTACGTGTCTTACTTGCTTTGGGTAATATTTTATGCGTCCGCAAGTTTTGTGTTTCACATAATGTTGGTATTTATTGTTTGCGTTTTTTAGAAACCACTTACCGCTTACTGGACCACTTTGGTTTGCATTAGATTAAATTTTCAAATTGGCTGCGAGTAGACGCTGTAAATCAAATCGTTAACAGTGGCCTTGAAATATTTTTTGTTTAATGTAGTTGACGCAAACATACGATACGTAGAGTTTCACAATTTATGACTACTGTATCTTCTCGAATACCGTAATACGTCTAATCGTCTATAGCATAAATTTTGCGAAGATATGTATTCTTTTCTTTTTACTCGAAAAGTGTAGACCCTGCGTGGATATAAAATGTGATTTAAGGTTTTTTTTTTTTGCGGCCGTATTCACTTTTAGAAGTTTTTGGTTTGACTTTTAAGCGTAAACAAGTGTACAAATGACTTTTTGCAAATACTACTTGTTTTCTTAGACTCAATGTTGAAAATCATATCACACTTTAATGATTCACTTTTACGTTGATGCGTTATGTTAAAAAGTATTTTTGTGCATCCTTTCGTTTTACTGCTATGCGAAGTTAATACATTTTCTAACAAGTCTTGTTTTTGCTTCGCTTTTGCACAAGTAGGCGACCGTATGTCGCATCATTGCTATCGTGAGACGACGAAAGTGTAACTATTTGCTGTGACGTAACGCGCTCGAACGAAAGCACGCGAAAGGCCTTCTCTCTCTAGGTGGCCTTGGTCAAATTCAGGCCCATTTATTTTTTTAAATTATGTTAATGACTTCCTAAATTGTTTAAAATATGGCAACTCGATTATGTTTGCTGATGACACAAGTGTATTCTTTCAGCACAAAAACTATCATTCGCTTTATGCTAATGCTCAGCAAGACCTCCATAACATTGATCAGTGGATGATTGCTAATAAATTATCGATTAATGCTTCCAAAACAAAATGTATGCTGTTTAGGTCGACTAAACTAAAAACTCCAAGTTCTGGACAATCTATCTCACTTAGAAAACTAGATATTGAACAAATTAGCTCATTGAAATTTTATGGTGTCCATGTTGACGAGCATCTAACTTGATGAGTTCATGCTAAGCATGTGCTCAGCATACTGAGATCTGGTTTGGCAGCTGTGAGAAAAGTAAAACCTTTCTTGAATCAAGAAACACTAACCATCTTATATCATTTATTAATGGGTAGTCATTTACAGTACTGCGTCTCCAGTTGGTGCTATGCCAACACAACAATCACAAACAAGTTACAGAAAATATGTGACAAATTTATTAGGCTAGCATGTGGTCGAAACCGTAACAGTGACATCACAGACATCAGGCAAAGATATGAAATACTAACAGTTGATCAACTTTTATTCAAAGACATAGCTGTATTTACGTACAAGCAGAGCTAAAATAAAAATCTTGCGGTATTTAGTAAAATCTTTGTCACTAATCGTTAGCAATACAATTTTAGAAATAATTCCAACATAATACCAAAGTTTTGTTCAACCAATATATGCCAACGATCTATCTCTCACCGAGACCCAGCCTTATGGAGTAAAGTACCAACTTCTCTCAAATCCCAGAATCTCACGATAGCATCCTTTAATTCTAAAATGAAAAAAAAAACTATGTAAAACTTAATACAAATCTGATTTATTGGACACTGTTGCTGTTCAAGCATAAAATCATCGAACTGTTTTTGGTCATCTTGTTGCACTCTTGGACAAGGCTAGTCTCGAAAAGTATCTTTGCTTGGTGGCTATGATATGAAACCCCGAGAAAACTCCGGAAGTTTTTTTCGGCTTTTGGGTCTCTATGAACTGATGTGTTCTTTTCCTGTTTTTGTTCTTTCTTTTCAGGTATAATTTCGAGTCCTCAACTCTAGCGGAAAGCACGATCTATTGGTGGTGACTTTGTGCGGTACAAATTCAACTCGACAAAGCATCAGGAACTGAAGTTGTGTGGCTATTTACTAGGGTGTGTCAAAAAAACTTTTTTTTGATTTTTTAAAGTCTCAGGTGACTTTTGGAGTAAAACTGCATCAAAAAATATTTCATTGAATTTTATTGATATTTAATGGGTGCTCACCCCCCCAATTTGACATGCCCCTGAAATCAAAAAAATGCTATATCTAGTGAACCAGTTGAGCTAGAGACTTCATTTAACGACCAAAAGATGCAGAAATGATGGTTTTCTATCTATGTTTAATGCATTTTGTTATCAAATCTAGTCAAATTTTTGAGTTATATTGAAAAAACATTTTTCGATCAAAAATAATACAATAATCACCACGTTACAATACTTAAAAGACTTCACATAACATGTTTCAGAAATAAATTTAGCGCATTAGAACTAATCTTGCAATACACCATCAACCATTTTAATGGTAAAGTACGTCATGTGTATGCACTGTAGGCAAACAAAGAAAAATTTATAAAGTTTCTGATTATGGTATTGTCTCAACATTTTTTATTTAAAGTGGATTTCGCAATGTAATGTCATCTACTAAGTTTGTTTTCAGTAGTGTAGATTTCCGCTTGTGTGAATTTTTTTTCGCAGCATGGGTAGCACCTGGCATAAATGAGATTTTTCATTTGGGTTTGTGGTTAATTTATTGTGATAGGCTTTAGCCAGCTATATGGCTCTTTCTGCAGAATCATTAACAATCTACATTTCACTCAGAGCTTTCTTTAAAAAGTTGTAATAGGAATTGTTTTCCCATTGCAAAGCGTGTACTTCTAAAAAAGTTGGTGCTGTTTCCATTTTTTTGGGAATCAGAAACGAATTTGGTCCAAATAGGTTTTTTATTTTTGTGCATTTTTTGAGCTCTGGTGTCACCATTTTGTCTAATTTGTGAAGAACAAGACCGGATCTCGGTTTGTGTCCCAACATTTTCTTTCTGCATTGATATTTTTCGTTGATAGTCAACTGCTTTGAAAAAAAGCCAAAAATGCAATTTCTTCGCTGAGGTACCACAGACGAGCATCAAGACAATTCAGAGCTGCTGTTGGAAAACCATTAAAAAACGGAGAACGATTCAATTTGCCCGGCAAGCTACTGAGTCAGTGGAAAAAAACGAGATCATTGACTGTAGCTTCAAAAGGAAGCGAACACTGTATCCAAGGTTTGACATAGAATATTATAAGGAACAGAGCTAGATATCTATGCTGTTCAATCTCGAAGTTACTTTTAAACATCCCAAGTTTTCGAAGTTGGGCCGAGTGCAGAGCATTTTTTTGTTCGCATATTGATTATTTTAACCTACCATCTTCAGTTGCTAATGTAACCAATGATCCTGATAGAAGGTGTAGGCACATTGCTTGGATATAATTCAACAATAACAGCCCAATTTGAATCAGCTCCCAGTTTTCATTTTCTACCACCAAGTTGTTGGTTTTGTCGTTAATATTGTTGAATTCATATCCAAACAATGCGCCTACACCTTCTATCAGGATCATTGGTTGCATTAGCAACTCAAATGGATGGCTACAATAATCAATCTGCGAATAAAAAATTACTCTGCACTCGGGTTAACTTCGAAAACTTGGGATGTTTAAAAGTAACTTCGAGATTGAACAGCATAGATATCTAGCTCTGTTCCTCACAATATTCTATGTCAAACCTTGGATTCAGTGTCCATTTCCTTTTGAAGCTACAGTCAATGATCTCGTTTTTTTCCACTGACTCAGAAGCGTACCGGGCAAATTGAATCTTCCTCCGTTTTTTAATGGTTTTCCAACAGCAGCTCTGAATCGTCTTGATGCTCATCTGTGGTACCTAGCGAAGAAATTGCATTTTTGGCTTTTTTTTGAAGCAGTTGGCTGTCAACAAAAAAGATCAATGCAGAAAGAAAATGTTGGGACATAAACCGAGATCCAGTCTTGTTCTTCACAAATTAGAAAAAATGATGACACCAGAGCTCAAAAAAATGTACAAAAACAAAAAACCTATTTGGACCAAAGTCGGAAGTGCAAGCTTTGCAATGGGAAAACAATTCCTACTACAACTTTTTAAAGGGCTATTCCATTATATTTCAACAAACGCCAAATACCCTAGGTCGGAAAATTTATATAAAATGCTTATAGATCATCTATATAGGATGACACAAGCTATAGAAAAAAAAATTTTGAAATCGGACTCTCCGTTAATGAGATATTGAACATCACCACTAGAGGTCAGGTGAGAGTACGTAAAAATACAAAAATCAGTTTTGAGGCCCTTACTTATGGCAGAAAGTTAGTTTTTGTGTCAAAATATATGTTTTTGGGGGCGTGGAATCTAAATTTGGGGTTCAATTAAGACTAATGTTGCTATAAAACTGTGTTTTGATAGTTTTTTTAGGTTTTTGGGGGGTAAATTGGGGTCAAAAATTGGGGATAAAAGATTGAATAAAATTTTGAAACAAAAATATTTTGGGGTAGCATAAAAGTTGTTCTTTCTTTTTGATACAGAATTTTCGATGACAATTGATTAGCAATGTGTGTAACCAGAACAATTTGTTTTGCTGTTATATCACAACCTGACTATTCAGGTACCAAGATAATACAATAAAAACAGCACATAAAAATTTCTTCATTTAAGTCAAATGAAAGTATGGATATGAAAAAAGACAAATTTTGAGTATTTTAGGTTTCATACAATGCATTTGAGCAAATAACAATACAGCTGCATGTAACGTGTATCGAAGCAGTAGCGAAGCCAGGATTTCGAAAAGGGGGGGAGGGCGTTTTTGGATGTTTGAGCCATCAGTAAACGAACTCTACCCAAATTTTCATCAGTCTTGAATTCGATTGAGGCAGTTTTTCTGTCAAAAACAGGTGATCTCAAAAAAATAGGTGATCTCCAAAAAAAAAAGGTCTTCATGCGGACTGAGAGCCATTTTTTCTGCTCCACGACATCTTAGCTTCTTCACCTAGTCTCACCCCAATTTCCTTTGGGGGGGCTATTTTCGTTGTTAGACCAAAAGTCAGCCTCAAAACTGCTAAAAACACGCCATTTTGCATACTTTTCAGGCCAATGGGGGGCTCGAGCCCCCCCTAGCTATGCTACTCTATCGAACATTAGCACACGTTTTGGCCACAAATTATACATAGCATTAAGTTGGTCTTGCTGACTCATGCAATAAATGCTAGTCAATCACAAGATTGGTGTCATTGTTGCAACGGTGTTTACCGCATTTTTGTTATAAAATACCATTTTGAATTTTAATCATTGGAAAATCTTTATACAGGGTGTTTCAAAAGTAACATACCAATATACTGGCATTGTTTCTATAATATACTAGTATATTTTTTTGAAACATCCTGTATATACCTTTTAACTAATTTAGCTTAAAAATATCACGAGCAAATATTTTAATAATAAGTCAATTATGATGTTTTTGATATAATAAGTATGATATAATACGAGTATAATAAGTTAATTATGATGTTAAAATCGTAGAACAAGCAAGTTGCGGGGTTAAATACCCAAAATTAAGCATGCGAGGCGACGTCTTCTCTAGCTCCAGTGTTAGAGTAGTGGACCGGTAATCCAAAGGCTGCAGGTTCGAATCCTAAGGGAAGACAACTTTTTCGCATTGCTTGTTTTAAGTAGTCGCCGTTTTGGTGGCTCTTTCCAAGGCTTCCGGGTTGGTAGCCTTTAGGCCAGAAGCATGCAAAACGATTAAACAAAAATGAGCAAATATGT
Source organism: Trididemnum nubilum (assembly GCA_963965965.1). NCBI lineage: Eukaryota > Metazoa > Chordata > Ascidiacea > Aplousobranchia > Didemnidae > Trididemnum > Trididemnum nubilum. The sequence goes on from OZ014471.1 coordinate 25,182,938, forward strand.
TGATGCAAATGATAAAATATTATACACGTGGGTTCATCTCCAAATCACTGCTACTGTATGTCATTTAAAAGAATAAGAAACTAGCATTGCAAATTTATTAGAGTACAATTGCAAGTTCACTTGGAATGAAGTTAGATGACCGGCCAGTTGTCGAGCGGTAACGCGTTCGTCTCTGGAGCAGGAGGTCAAATCTCAGGCCAGTCAAGTCAGACAGTATTGCCAAAGCTTGCTACTGCTGCAACATTTCTTTGAAAGAAGCAGTGTTGCTTGGGCTCAATGACGCGGAGATGGGCCCGCAAACTCATTACATGCTTCAGCGTAATACAACGAGTATAAAGAAAATTTTGATTTTGATTTGATAAAGTTAAATGAGAATTGAAATCACATGCATAAAAGAATATCAAGGTCCTGGGAGAAAACAGCACAACTAAGCACACTCAAAATTACTTTATACATGAGTATTGATCTACGTAAGCAATTCAGATGTTTGATAATATGGCATTTTTAAATAATTTCTTTGTTGTAGTCTACATCTTTTTCATAATGAGCACAATTTAAAAAATTAATTCTTGTAATATTGAGATGCAAACTTTAATTGACGTTTTTTATTAATTTAATACCATTAACAGTCTCGGTTTTAGGCACGTAGCCAGGAATTTGCATTGGGGGGCTGCTTTGGAGGCTGGAAACAACATCAAACGATCTTGACCAAGATTTTGATCGATCTTTAATCAGATTGAGTCGGTTTTTCTGTTCAAAGTAAGGTGATCTCCCCCCCCCCCAAAAAAAAGGTCTTTACCAAAATTGAGATGGTTTTTCTGTCCTACTTAAGGTGATCTCCTAAAAAAAAAAAGATCTTAAGACAGGCTGAAACCCAGTTTTTCTGGTCTGAATCACATCTGGTCCTTCACCAATTCTCATTGCCCATACCTTCGGGGGGGGGACTATTTTCGTTTCTAAAGCAAAAATTGACGTCAAAAGTGCTAAAAACGGGGTATTTTGCATACTCTTCAGGACAATGGGGGGCTACATCCCCCCCGCCTCCCCTGGCTACGCTACTGCTAAGTTTGTTAATTTTTTTCTGTTATTTGATAATTATTACGTAAATTGTGAATGAATGGCCAAAAAATTGAACATTTTGCTCTAAAATTAACTAAAAATTTAAAATATTTTGTATGCAAGTTCGAAAATCATGCATGCAAAATTGGTGAAAATGATCAAAATATCTTTTAATTAATTTTAGTTAGCATTTTATATAATGTAATTTGCACAAACAATCACTAATTGATATCATTTGGTGAAATATAATCAAATGAAAATCCTTCATGGCCACTAACTCATAATGAAGCACTGGAGAGAATGATGTCTGATTATTATTGCTCAATAAGGAAAAGTTCTTGATTTTGATACATAGACCAGCCATATTTTTGTTGCATGATCACGGAACAATCGTAATTGTTTTGAAACAATCAATATTTGCATTCATACAGAGCAAGCAATAAACTCAAAATTTGAGAAAACAAAGTAGGAATTTTTGGAAGCTTGTTTCAAAAAATACAGCATAGCTGATGAAGACTACAATTGTCATGCAAAAACGAAAAGCAATTAACAATGTTTGTTGTCAAGACTTTAAGGCTAGTTTGTTTTTTTTATTTCGTGCAATCCTTCATTCCCATTTTCGGGCCTCAACTTAGCCCCCAAAATTTGAAAAAAATTCAAACAACAGACTTTCTCGAGAAGTTATCATAAAAATAACCAAAAATTATAATTCGTTGCCTCCAAAAACATATATTTAGACACAAAAACCAAGTTGATACCTTTAGCAAACTCGTAAAATCTAAATTTAAAATTTTTCATACTCGCGTCTGCCATCTTGTGGTGACTTTCAATATCTCAGCAACCACTGGGTCGATTAAAAAAAATTTTTTTGCAGGTTGATGAGTACGCCAGCCTCTATCTATAAAACAGTTCATTGACTCTTGGTCCAAACGCCACTAATATCTTTACAAATTTACTGCCAATTATTATATTTTGTGAGCACCGTGTTATACTTTTCCAGCTTTTAGCTTTTTATCGCAATTTCTCCGGGTCAACCAAGGACGTACTTAAAAGCAAACTATTTTCCTTTGAAATGTCAAAACTTGTTTAACGTGTCGCGAATTCTCCTAAAATCATGTTGATACTGACCCACTGGTTAAGACAAATAGGAAATCGACAACGCAACTAATGTTTACTGTCTGAATGGTTTCTCATCCAAATTAGTGTGACGAATAATTCTTTGATGTTTGATGTGTAATCGCCTCTAACCCATGGAATAACCCATTTATTTACATACCCCCGTCGGGATCTTTTGGCTCATTCTAAATTCAGAGCTCAGACCTGAAGTTTGTTCAAGCCGAGAGCAATCTCAGGCTTTTATTGGTATGGTTCTACTCAGTTATCCATGGGCGAGAGATAGCATCTCAGCTTTCGCTTGTTTGGTTTGACTTTAATAAAAGACAAGTCAGAAACAAAGACAGTCTGCAGCAAGGAGCAGAAATCACTTCAATCTCCACTTCCCCTGTTTAGAGCCATACTGATTGGCTTCTGCTATTGTACAGCAGTTGCCGCCCACTACCCCGGGATTCCCGCCAGAGGCAACGACCGCATTCGTGGTGACCTGACAGCCGCAGTCGCGTCAGGGCCATTTTCCAGAGTCCAGCCAAAGCAGGAGCCCTTGGTAGACCAACCTCTGTGGTGACCTGACAGCCACCGTTGCGTCAGGGCCATAGAAAGACCTCCCTCTGTGGTGACCTGAGAGCCATCGTCGCGTCAGGGCCAACTCTTTTCCAGAGTTTGGGTGTAAAAATGCACAAAATTTTTTTTGAAATATAATGGAGTAGCCCTAAATAAAGCTCTGAATAAAATGTCGAAAGAGCCATATTGCTGGCTAAAGCCTATCACAATAAATTAACCACAAACCCAAATGAAAAATCTCATTTATGCCAGGTGCTACCCATGCTGCGAAAAAAAATTCACACAAGCGGAAATCTACACTACTGAAAACAAACTTAGTAGATGACATTACATTGCGAAATCCACTTTAAATAAAAAATGTTGAGACAATACCATAATCAGAAACTTTATAAATTTTTCTTTGTTTGCCTACAGTGCATACACATGACGTACTTTACCATTAAAATGGTTGATGGTGTATTGCAAGATTAGTTCTAATGCGCTAAATTTATTTCTGAAACATGTTATGTGAAGTCTTTTAAGTATTGTAACGTGGTGATTATTGTATCATTTTTGATCGAAAAATGTTTTTTCAATATAACTCAAAAATTTGACTAGATACGGTAACAAAATGCATTAAACATAGATAGAAAACCATCATTTCTGCATCTTTTGGTCGTTAAATGAAGTCTCTAGCTCAACTGGTTCACTAGATATAGCATTTTTTTGATTTCAGGGGCATGTCAAATTGGGGGGGTGAGCACCTATTAAATATCAATAAAATTCAATGAAATATTTTTTGATGCAGTTTTACTCCAAAAGTCACCTGAGACTTTAAAAAATCAAAAAAAAGTTTTTTTGACACACCCTAGTAAATAGCCACACAACTTCAGTTCCTGATGCTTTGTCGAGTTGAATTTGTACCGCACAAAGTCACCACCAATAGATCGTGCTTTCCGCTAGAGTTGAGGACTCGAAATTATACCTGAAAAGAAAGAACAAAAACAGGAAAAGAACACATCAGTTCATAGAGACCCAAAAGCCGAAAAAAACTTCCGGAGTTTTCTCGGGGTTTCATATCATAGCCACCAAGCAAAGATACTTTTCGAGACTAGCCTTGTCCAAGAGTGCAACAAGATGACCAAAAACAGTTCGATGATTTTATGCTTGAACAGCAACAGTGTCCAATAAATCAGATTTGTATTAAGTTTTACATAGTTTTTTTTTTCATTTTAGAATTAAAGGATGCTATCGTGAGATTCTGGGATTTGAGAGAAGTTGGTACTTTACTCCATAAGGCTGGGTCTCGGTGAGAGATAGATCGTTGGCATATATTGGTTGAACAAAACTTTGGTATTATGTTGGAATTATTTCTAAAATTGTATTGCTAACGATTAGTGACAAAGATTTTACTAAATACCGCAAGATTTTTATTTTAGCTCTGCTTGTACGTAAATACAGCTATGTCTTTGAATAAAAGTTGATCAACTGTTAGTATTTCATATCTTTGCCTGATGTCTGTGATGTCACTGTTACGGTTTCGACCACATGCTAGCCTAATAAATTTGTCACATATTTTCTGTAACTTGTTTGTGATTGTTGTGTTGGCATAGCACCAACTGGAGACGCAGTACTGTAAATGACTACCCATTAATAAATGATATAAGATGGTTAGTGTTTCTTGATTCAAGAAAGGTTTTACTTTTCTCACAGCTGCCAAACCAGATCTCAGTATGCTGAGCACATGCTTAGCATGAACTCATCAAGTTAGATGCTCGTCAACATGGACACCATAAAATTTCAATGAGCTAATTTGTTCAATATCTAGTTTTCTAAGTGAGATAGATTGTCCAGAACTTGGAGTTTTTAGTTTAGTCGACCTAAACAGCATACATTTTGTTTTGGAAGCATTAATCGATAATTTATTAGCAATCATCCACTGATCAATGTTATGGAGGTCTTGCTGAGCATTAGCATAAAGCGAATGATAGTTTTTGTGCTGAAAGAATACACTTGTGTCATCAGCAAACATAATCGAGTTGCCATATTTTAAACAATTTTGGAAGTCATTAACATAATTTAAAAAAATAAATGGGCCTGAATTTGCCCCTGTGGTACGCCTCGATTCATGGGATTGACCGAGTTTATAGAATCCCAAAGCATTCCACTTGTTGCATTCTTCTGATTAAATAGCTTTTAAGCCAGTCAAGAGCTATGCCTCTGATTCCGCTATGTTCGAGTTTAGATAACAATATGCTGTGATTGATAGTGTCGAAAGCTTTCGATAAGTCTAAAAAAACTCCAAGAGTAGCAGTTTTATTTGCAAGAGATTCAGTTATGCTGTAAAGTAAAAAGGACAAGGCATGACTTGTTCCATGATTCTTCTTGAAACGAAATTGTTGTGGGAAGAAAAAGTTATGCCGCTCCAAAAAGGAATACAACCTACTGTACATAGTTTTTTCTACGACTTTTGGTATATTGGAGAATAAGCTGATTGGTCTGTAGTTGTTGATATCTTTTGCATTTCCCTTTTTGAAGACAGCACATACTTTGGCAATTTTAAAGTCGTTTATGAATTTACCTTTACCTAAAGATAAATTAAATACATGGCTAAGAGCAACTAAGATATTGCCTGGAGAAGCTTTTAATATCTTAGTTGGAAATAAATTTAATCCAGCACTTAGTTTGTTATTGATATTTAGTAAAATATTGAAGATTTCTGAGGGACATGTAGGCCAAACATACATTGAGGGCAAGAAAGGGACGCTTAAATGTTTAGAGAAAGTAGTGTTACTTGAGGGGAGAGTGTCGACTAGTTTTTTAGCAACGGTCGAAAATGATTGTTAAATGATTTGCAACTAACTGTGGCTCATTTACCTCATTGCCATCAATTGATAAAGTAATCCCTTTAGATTTGCTTTGTTTTCCAAGTAGAGAGTTGATGGATTGCCAAGTACCTTTAATATCACTCTTGTGCATGTGAAACTTGGTTTTTGTGGAAAGCCTGTTTTTTTTTCTTTAACTGCTTTGTAATAAAGATTTCTAGCTTGGGTAAATAATGCTTTTGATCTAGAAGTTTTGTTTATCATATATTGTTGGAATAGTTTTTCTTTGCACTGCAGTAAATTTTCAAGTTTTTGGTCAAACCAACTTTTTTGCGGTTTTAGTCTGAAAGGTCTTCTTTTAAGGAAAAATGCTCCTCAAATTTATTTCTGTAGTCTTGGTAAAATTTGCTATATGCAGTGTTTGGATCACTTTCGTCTAGGACAGGGTTAATATCAAGTTCAGAGAGATTTGGAAAAGGATTCAAGTTTTGAATCACTGAACTGGCGATAGTACTCACTACCTGTTTTAGAGCTTTCACGTTTCTTTACTGCAATGCACATCATAGTAGCTAGGTGGTCTGAAATTGAGAAAGTTATGATACAACTTTTTACTTTTTGTGGTGTGTTACTGTTTGTCCATATTTGGTCAAGTAGTGTAGAGCTATTATCTGTTATTCTCGTTGACCTATTGATTAAAGAACTGAATCTGTGATCATACATAACATCAAAGAATTTTGACACATTAGGTTCGCCACAGTCTAAAATGTTATAATTAAAATCACCTAATAAGAAACTTTCCCTTTTATTTTTCTCAGAATATCATCTAGATCAGTAAGGAACATTTTTTGTGCATTTCCGTTACTACAAGGAGAACGACATGCGTTCTCGCAAGTTATAACTTTATCTTGAAATTTGATATCTACAAAGATAGATTCAAATATTTTTTCATTCATTATGTCTAAGTCTATGCGGTGAGTGTACTCAATGTCGTCTCTAATGTAAAATGCAACACCACCTCCACGGTACTTTGATCGAGGGTTTTAGAGAAAAGTATAATTGGAGAGATTGGTATGAGATGCAAGTTGGTCAGGTTTGAATCAGGTTTCAGTAACTGCAATGATACAGGTTTAAAGGTAAGTGCTGATAAAAGACTTTCAAGTTTTGCAAAATTTTGTGGTTGTTTAAAGATATAATGTTGACCCTAATGGCTGTGAAGTTAAATTAGGAACTAGAATTATGTATCAATGTTTTTTTAACTATATTAGTTGTTACGTACTGTGTATTTGAATTTATGATAAATGGGTCATCCTCTTCTGAGGTATTATCATTGTCAGTATCATTGATTGCTGTATTGTCACCGTTTATAATGTTGTTAAACACTAAATGCAAATCATAGGCATGAGGAGTTTTGTCTTGTTTGTCATAGCAAGAGTCAGTAGGGTTAAAAATGTCATCAAATTCAGCTTCAGAGCTAAAAGCAAAAGGAAATGAGAAATCACAGAGGCTGCATCTCCAGTCAGTGGTTGTTGAAGGTTTAGTTTTGGGGTTATTTTGGGATTTTCTGCCTTTGGATTTTATGTGCTTAAATCGTAAGCATTGTGAGCAAGTTAATAGTTTTGATTTTTTCTAATTATTTTCCCACGGTCAAGACGTGTTTTTGAAATTTGCTTTTGCAGAAAGAATATCAAATGAGGATGAGGAAATGTTCAGTAGTCTTGAAAATGCAACAAGTACAAGTTAACAGGTAAAAACATACATAGTCAGGGGTAGGGCTATAAGTTTCCATTAAAGGTTGAAGTTAAAAAAAAAAAATTAGGGGAAGAGTAGCATCTTGTTGTTTTATAACTATGGCATAATTTAAAGAATACACACCATCTGATTCCTAGTACAACTGGGTTAGCTTGTTTGGAAATAATGTATAATCGTATTTCACTTCCAAAAATGTAAAAAAGAATGTAAAGCTTACTTCAATGTCGCAAATTAGGTGGCCTGCATTCCAATTAATATTTTTACAAGTGACTAAAAATTGATTATGCACAGAAAATGTAAAATAAGTCGATAGGATTATTTTTGGATGAAAACAGTTAGACTTATGTAAATTAAACATATTTTGTAGATCATAAAAAGCACTTAAAGTACCACAAGTGTTTAAGAATTTGAAGGTGTATTTCATGCTCAGGTGCCCATTTCATTTAATCTAGTGCGCCTTACATAACAGATTAAAAGCAATATAGGCCATAATGATACTGCGCCTGGTATTCCAAACTTTATGATTTACAATTATACCGGTACTGCAACTACATAGTCACAATAACTTAAGAATCTAGAAATCTATTAATATCTCCAAAACCATCAATTACTTGCCTTTTGTTTTTAAAGAAGCATTATACATTACCATGAAAAGTTCAAACGTTCTAAAGCCCAAAAGCATTTCAGTCCTCCTCCACTAATGCCAATCGTCGTTTTGTTACATACTCGGTGACGAACAACTTTTCCGCGTTCTTATCTTCAGATTTCAGATTCTTCTTAGGGGTGTAGATGGAGTCCCGCACTGATCGCCTCACGAACTTGATGATGAGGGAGGATGTGTCCTTTTTCCTAGAAGGAAGAATATGGCAAGTATCAATATCGAAGTTCTTAATACGGTAACTTAGTCCTAGCCTAAGGTTTAGCTTATTCACTACATAATTTTCGAACTCAGCATAGATACTCTCCTTTTTCGGAATATCCCGACATCCATGTAAGATTAAACAGTTGCGCCGACTCTACTGCTACAGGTCATGGATGGCTCTTTCGTTCTCATTGGTTTGTCGTGCAATCTCCTTCACGGTGGTTTCCAGTCGATTGATTGTTTCCTCCGTCTTCTTGAGCTGCTGACCCTGGATTTCGAGATTCGGACGATGTGTAATTGTTTCGGTGTTATCCGAAATCAATGAAATCTTATCAGCAGCACTGAAAGATTTTGCATCTAAATATTGCTTTGCATACCTTGTTTAAGTAGCCTTGAGTTCTAAGACCTCAGCCATGATCTTCTCAAGGCTATACTTACCACTACCAGCAGTAGTTCCAGCCATTGTCTTCATGAGCCTGAATAATCCCCAACTTAGTACACTATTTTGACAAAATTAGAAATATAATACCGTATATACTCGCGTATAGGTCGCAACTTTTTTCTCATATTTTTTAACAAAAAACACGGGTGCGACCTATCCGCGCGACATACCTTGAAAGTTTTCGGCTATTGCAAGTACCGTATTTTCCGGCTAATAAGCCGTTATAGACATGAATTGCGCTTGCGCTTGTGCTCGCACATACCAATGCGAGACAGTTTCATGCGCGCACACGCACATGCGACCGCTCAGCGTGCGTTGGATTTTCCCGCTTTGTTAAGAAAAAATGGTTTTGCGATTTCAATGTTCGATTTCGAAGTTATTTGTTTTTAATTTATTTTAATTTTTGAAGTTTATTTTAATTTTCGCACAGATAACTTCGAAAATTTATCTTAATTTTCGAAGTTTTATCTTAATTTTTGAAGTTATCTGTGCAAAAAAGACAGTGCGACTTATGTGCGAATCAACGCTAAATTCAACTTTTTTAACACAAAACTAATAGTGCGACCTATACGGTGGTGCGACCTATAGGCGAGTATATACGGTATTTAGCCTAGGTTTATAGCCTACGGTTAATAACCATAGCTAGTTCTACCAATCAACTTAATTCACTCTGAGCCAATCATCTGAAACTAATTCAAATAGAATGACTATTCACTTATTCAAATAGTAGTTTTTCAAATAAAATCACCCGTCTATTGCTTTTTCTGACAGCGCAACTGCTGCTGCAACAATTACCATAAGCAGCTCTGATCTTGAAGAGAACACATTGGTGGTCCCCAAACCAGCAACTTCAACTTAAAATCCTGGTGAACTACACCTTCAACTTCAAATCCTGCAACTTCAAATTTCACTTCAACTTCAAATTCTGGTCAACTAGGATTCAACAATTCGTGGCCATATTTGCAAGACTACTTTGAGAGCCTTGGAATAAAGCAAGATCAAAATAAAAACCTCGAATTCAAATGTGTGCTCTGTAAACCTATATGCAAAAAATTTTCATGCAGAGCTACATCCATGAATAATTTTTAAAAAAGCATATTAGAAGTGTACACCCACACTCAGTAAAAGAATTTCAAGCGAGCATTGATGGGAACAATACAAAAAAAAAACGGAAATCGAACGATGAAGGAAGTAAACCAGCTGGAAAGAAAGGATTTTTCCAAAGTACTATTACAGACAATCGTCAATCGAAAGTTAAGCAAGAAGCCCATAAAGACAAAGTAAGCCCTTGTTGCTACAGTTTATGAAGTTTAGGAATCATATTCTTGTAACTTTTTGTTGTGCTTTACTTCTGCGCAATACATAGACATAAATAAATAAATCAACAAACATATTTTTTTATGGCACATACTCATGCATTGCATATATAGAGCGCTGCTAAAAGGGACGAGAATACGGATCCGAAGGTCGATAGATTTTATTTAAATAATTGAAAATTTTAGCTAATCTTTTGAATAGGCTACCGCCTGTATTTTGCACTCGAACAGTCTAAGTCTATAGTTTTAGTTTAAACTTAATAATTTTCTTCATTTGTGATGACTGATGATACTGGTATGCTGTTACAGTAGGAGGTTCGTAATTTTTATTCCACACAAACACAGCCAATGATGTCGAAACTATCCCATGCTGAAGCTTTTTGATCTTGAAGTGATAGCTTCATACAAGTTTAGGATCATTTTCTGTTGATATAAGATTTAATTAGCTTTATGAGGTCGTGATAAATTCACTCTACTCCATATATCAGGGAAAAACATCAATACAGTTTACGCCCTCCATAGCAGAGTTGCTACAGGCTACAGCATGTTAGAGCTAAAAAGTTTCAGATTGATTGTTGGCTAATGGCTACCAGCTGCGATACTGCATATTTGATTACAATGCTCAATGTAAACTTTTTAGGTAATTTCTCTTTTTGTTGATAATATGATGCCATTTGATATTAGGGAGTCCGCTTCATTTAAAGATTTCATTGGATTTTGTTTACCTGGAATATCTCCCATGTCAAGGCGCACTTTAACAAGAAGATTTAAAGACAGGTACCGGTATTAAATTTGTGAAAGTAAGATAGTATAAACACACTTTGACGTTGTCGTTGAAATTTAACTTGAAAGTTGGAAAAATAATAATTTACATGCAATTTCGACAATGATAATAACCAGAGGTGGAGTCGAGGACACAAGGCTCGAGGCCAAGGCCAAGGACACAAAAAAAATCCGAGGCCAAGGCCAAGGCCAAGGACAGCCTTTCCGAGGACAGACACTCTCCAGGCCAAGGACAGGAATGCTCGAGGCCAAGGCCAAGGACCAAGGACACAAAGCGCAAGTGCTCTCCAAAAAAAAAAAAAAAAAGGTCTTCACAAAAATTTTTCAGGCGATCTCAAAAAGAAAAAAAGGTCTTCACAAAAATTTTTCAAGCGATCTCCACTAAAGAACGTTTTCCAAAAAATTTTTCAAGCGCTCCACAAAATTTTAACATTCCAAAAAATAGTGCTGTCCTCGAGCCGAGGACAGGCCAATTTTCGAGGACTTGAGGCCTCGAGGCCAAGGCCAAGGACTTCAAAATGTGTCCTCGAGGACGTCCTCGAGGGTATCCTTACACCTCGCAGAAAAACATTTCCCCGAAAATCATTTGCCAGAAAAACATTTCCCTGAACTTTCTTTTTCCAGAATTAACATTTGTCAGAAATCACACTTGCCAGAATGAACACTTGCCTGAAATTACATCTGCCAGAATTAACATTTGCCTGAAATTACATCTGCCTGAATGAACACTTGTTTGAAATTACATCTGCCAGAATGAACACTTGCCTGAATGTACATTTGCCAGAATGTACATTTGGCCGAAAGTACATTTCCCCGAAAACTTATTTTCCAGAATTTACACTTGCCAGAATGTACATTTGGCCGAAAGTACATTTCCCCGAAAACTTATTTTCCAGAATTTACACTTGCCAGAATGTACATTTGGCCGAAAGTACATTTCCCCGAAAACTTATTTTCCAGAATTTACACTTGCCAGAATGTACATTTGGCCGAAAGTACATTTCCCCGAAAACTTATTTTCCAGAATTTACACTTGCCAGAATGTACATTTGGCCGAAAGTACATTTCCCCGAAAACTTATTTTCCAGAATTTACACTTGCCAGAATGTACATTTGGCCGAAAGTACATTTCCCCGAAAACTTATTTTCCAGAATTTACACTTGCCAGAATGTACATTTGGCCGAAAGTACATTTCCCCGAAAACTTATTTTCCAGAATTTACACTTGCCAGAATGTACATTTGGCCGAAATTACATTTCCCCGAAAACTTATTTTCCAGAATTTACACTTGCCAGAATGTACATTTGGCCGAAAGTACATTTCCCCGAAAACTTATTTTCCAGAATTTTTACTAAACAAAATTTACGTTTGGTCGAAAACACATTTCCCCGAAAACTTATTTTCCAGAAATTACATTTCCACAAAAATTCATTTTCTAGAAACTATTTTTCATTCGAAAAATTATTCTATGTTTAGGTTATTTATTTCTAATAAACAGAACAAACTTTTAGGTGAAATTAAGAAACGTTGCGATAACAGTTAGCTTGCGGAATGAGAAATATAACCTAGCTTTTTAGTCAATTTGCTATCATAAGTTGTGCTTCAAGCGTAACGAAACTTAGCAATTAAAAATCGATGCAAGCATGTTCACAGAGGCAAAGCAAGCTTACTTTTACCCAGGTTACACTTTTTTTAGAAGAGCCAATAAATTTTAAGTTGAGCTGGCTTCTCATAGTTTTTTGCCAATTTGCTGCTTCATTTGTTCTTAATATTATTCCTTGAATTCTGAGAACGTTCATGTCAATTTAAACGACCATGTTTTTAAAGTTATTTTGGAGTCCAATTCTGAATGCTCTGTCAGCTTGAGCGAAGACTTTTTTGCAGCATCGTAAAACTGCAAAAGCGAAAAAGTACGGAGTTTTTTTTTTGACTTGAGAACATCCAAATATTTATGAGTTGCTTACGCTGTTTGAAGCAGCACTCTGTAATTTTAGAATCGTTGCAATATTTTGCTTGTAAATACTGGAAAATTACTAAAATTTCATCGTTTTGAATTAGCATAGAATTTAGTTGCTTTCAAGATTTGAAATTCATTCTTTTTTGTTTCCAATCTTTTTGTTACTGATGGAGGGTGGCATTTTTTTAGATTCTGAGCAACAATGAGCCTCGGGTTTTTTTGAAATATTATTGTTATAAAAAAAATAGTGTAATTTGTCTTGCGTTCGCGACAAAATTAAATCTGCAGCTGTAGTACGAAGTACGTAACCAAAATCTACGTCAAACAACACTTGTTGCATTCCTCGGCAAAAGATTTCGCGCTTTAGCTTACCAACACTCAAGAAAGCAGCAATGGCGTGTATCCGCAACCAGCTTTAAAGAGCTTTTGGTTGAAACCTACCGAGAAAGCCACTTCTACGGAAAGCTCATTATGATGTCAATTCCCGCCATTCACATTTCATACAATTTAGAGCATTTCATTCGCAGTTCATGCGAAGGTAGCAAAAAGATAAGTTATTCCTTCAGGTGACGTAACAATTAAAACCTACGAGTCTTCCTGTAGCAAATACTGACCGCATAATGCAATGCCACTCCTAGTGAATTTTCACTAAATCTAGTGAATTTTGGTCCGGTCTAGTGACCTAGTGAATTTTACGATCTAGTGAATGTTTTTGTAGAATGTGAAAATACCTGAAAGACCTTTTTTTTGTTTTTTAGAGATCTTCTTCTTCTTCTTTCTTCATTGCCCGCTTTTCCGTGAGGGTTGCGGGGGCAGTAGCTCAAGATTGAGCCGCCACACCTCACGGTCTTCCATCACCTCCATCATTTCGCTTGGGCGAAGTCCCAAGCGATTCCATCCAAGATCCTCAATGTAATCGGTCCATCTAGTTCTAGGTCGTCCGACTGGTCTTCTCCCATTTGCTTTGGCATGTAAAGCTTGTTTGGGGAGTCTTTCCTGAGGCATTCTGCTTACATGGCCAAACCATCTAAGCTGTGATCTTTCAATTCGGAGAAGTAACGGCTCGATGTTAAGAGATTTTCGAATTTCAGAGCTACGCACCTTGTTAAACAGTGTAACTCCTTCGATTCTTCGTAAAAACCTCATTTCGGACGCTTGCACTTGTGATTGCATTCTTTCGGTCATTACCCAAGATTCATGACCATAAGTGAGAATGGGGACAAAAACTGCTTTGAAAATTGAGAGTTTTGCCTTTTTCGACAATTCTCGTTTCATGACAACCGAGTAGTGCAAAGCTCGCATTACTGCACTAGCCTTGCCTATTCGGGTATCCAGTTCTTCGTCTTGCCTTCCGTCACTCGTAAATGCAACCCCAAGATACTTGAACTTCTCTACCTGCTTCAGTGTCGCTCCATTCACTTGTAATACGCACTGATCAGGGTTTCTTGAAAGATGAAGTACCTCAGTTTTGGCCGTGCTTATTTTCATTCCGGCGGTGTTGCATGCATCTGCAAAGCTATTTAATGCGCGCTGGAGGCCAGATTCTGTGGAAGAAAGCAGAACCAAATCATCTGCGAATAGCAGACGACTAATTTTGCAATTTCCAATCGTGGCACACTCATCAGCTTGGCTGCATTTGTCGATCCAATTCATGTAAACAATGAAAAGGAGAGGTGACAAAACGCACCCTTGCCGGAGTCCAACGCCCACATGGAACGGCTTTGATTGCTTGCCATTTACCCGAACACAAACCTCCGGTCTGCAGTAGAATGACTTAATAGCGCTACGCGAAAACCGTGCGTCGCTGGCGTGAAGATCTTTTTTTGGGAGATCACCTAAAATTTCACGCAAAAACTACGACCGGTGGTGCCACTCCGAGTGAATTTTATATACATCTAGTGAATTTTGGTCCGTTTTAGTGTCCTAGTGAAACGATCTAGAGAAATTTTTGTAACTTACCAAGTGAAGACTCTTTTATTTTTTATGTTTTTGAGATTATCTAAAAAGCAGTCTCATTGTCTTGTTTTTAACTCAATTTTAAATTAAAAGCACACAGCGTTGTGAAAATTTTTGTGTTTCACAAAATTCTAGTGAATTTTGAAGAGTAGCCTGTGGCAGCATTCAGTGGCGGATCCAGAAAATTTTGGTGGGGGGATGACAAAATTTATAAGCACGGATTTTCTATAGACCTAATCTCAAAATTTAGGATGTTTATGATTAATCTTCTTGACGTCGCGCAAATTTGCTTGGCATATTTTTGATCAGGCGCGTGGCAAAAAATCTGCAATGAGGTGGCTGTGTACGGGCCTCCAGTGGGCGGTGGCATTTTGCGGTGTGGGAGCGTAGCCTTTAACCGCCGGAGACTGGGGGTCTGGGGGAAAAGCCCCCAGCCGCTGGAGGCACGGGGGCCTGGGGGCAGAGCCCCCAACGCTAGAAAATTTTGTATTTTTTTGGCAAAAATAACTTAATTTTAGGCCTATTTTAATAAAAATTATGCTCTTAAAGCACGGCATAAAAATTAGCATTTGCAAAAGCATGTTTATACTAGTTACATATATGGACTTTGTTGGAGGTACCGGTAGCTATTGCTAGAATTTCAGTTCTCTTATCTAGAAGCTTGTAAATTATAAAATCCTATCCCCGTAGTTCAATAAAACTCTCAAGGAGTAATCTATTTCGTCTATATTCTATAGAAAAAGATATAAATAGGGGGGAAGGGGGCTAATGGAAGGAAGTTTGAGAGAAGTGATTGGTAATTAACTGCAGTACTGTAATACTGAATAGCCCCCCTCCCATATTCCTGAGCTTACATATTTTTGATGATACCTGTGTTAAGCATTTTTCAATAAACGATCTTTTTTTCAATAAACATTTTTCAATAAGCATTTTTAAATAACATTTTCCTGCCCCCCCCCCCTACGCCCCTACCCTATTGGTTTTAGAAATCAAGTCACAGTCGCACGGCCTACCGAGTATTCACTGACGGCTTTTTTTCAAATATGTAAGCTTAATATTACACATAAGCAGGATGCATGTTATGTTTAGGCTGGTGGGGGGATGCATTCCCCCCCTAAATCCGCCACTGGGTAAGGAACAACGTAGAATGAATGATCTTGTCGAGATTGTTGTTGGGGAGGTAGCTGTACTGCAACTGCATAGAATGAAAATTCGAATTTCCTGCTGTTGAGAATTCTCTGCTGTGTACTTTTGACCAGAGAATTTTGAGTTAATATTTGTTTGCTACCAGGCTCCTGTCAATCTTTCGAATTGAACCATTTTACCAATTTACACATTGGTGTCAGAGAAACATTAATTTTTGCTTTAAAAAAATTTTCCCTCAAGGCGCGTAATGCCTACCTCAAATCAAAATGACAGTTCCGTACGGTGTTTTTTTTTATTCTTCAAATTTATTGATACGAATAGGCCTATTTTATTATATTATTGTATAAATATTGGGAGAAAACGCTCACCTAACGAGCTCCATTAAAGCAAGACTGTGGGCCAGTGCTTCCCAATTTTTCATCACCGTGACCTATTTTCTATTCGAAAATTTTCCATTGCCCACATCTAAGTCGCTAGCTTAATCGCGATTTATCAATTTTCAGGTGATCCCCACAAAAAAAAGATATGGTACTCACGCCAAAAACCGCAAATTTTGTGCTAGCTCACTCTCTAACGGGCCCCACAGCCCTAATGATTAAGACAGTTTTTTAACCGAATTTACAATTACCCAAATAGCTCTAGCCCACCACAAAATGCTCCTATGGCCCGCAGGTTGAAAACCGCTGCTGTAGGCCATATGTAAGCGTAATGGTCGTCAAATTTCATTTTCGTCTTTTCATACGTCTAAATCTGCGCTAAGGTCAGTAGCGTAGGCGGGGAAGTGATGCAGTGCCGTCGCTACAGGGGGCCATGTCCCCCGATTTCAGTTTACTCAAAATGCTGTTTTTGCAACATCACGGAAAGATAAGACAATAGTCAATCATGGAAATATAGCAATAATAACTTTTAAGCATAATTTTCCTTTGACGTTTTCAGATCTTTTGCCAAATTGTTGGCAATCAACTGGTGTACATAAATGTGACGGAATAACCCGCCTTTTTACTGTAACACGCCTATACAAATGAGTCGTGGAAGAGGGATATAAGACTGCAGAATCGCTACCGATACTTTGTTAGTGATTATGACATAAACAATAGGTGAAAACATTTTTTTCATAGAGCAGCATCTGTTTTTGATCTTTGAGGCACACTTAACATTTTTAGGTCGCAGTGAGTGGAGCACCATTGTGAAGGGGCCTAGACCCTCTTAGCCAAGTCACTTAGAAAATTTAACGTCAAAATATAAGCGTTTAAAAGTATTTAGACTTGACCTGAAGTAAGGGGGAAGAGGGCTAAAGGGGTTAAGCAATTTAAGCCTTTGAAATGACTTCTGAATTTTAGCAATTTAATCATTGATGCCGCTTCAAAAGTGCGAAAGGTGATTAAAATGCCGTTAAAATTGCTATTTTTGTGCTGTAAAATCTCAAACATTGCCCAGTAGTTGGGTGGCTCCGTCCCCAGGCCCCGGTCTGTGACACGCTCGAGTTGCGTCAGTTTGTTTAGCAAAAGGCCTAAATTAGACAATTTTTGTGCAAAAATAATTTTTGCTTCACCTCTCTAGCAAAATCTTGGTTGCGCGTTGGGCAGCATTCACTGCTGCAGATAGAGTTTTCAAGCGATTACGGCAGGGCCACAACTCAGGGGGGCCAGGAGGGGCGGCGCCCCCCAAACAAAAATTTCGCCCGCCCAAACCCCAAAGCGACAATAGGAGAAAATATTGGTAGGCCAAAGTAGCCTATTGTAAGGCTGTTGATTAATGATTTGAACTGATGCGAAATATTGCGTTTCGCAAAACTTTTATAATCAGTACATTGATTGTGGTGCCACTGGCACCCGGTATGCATAAGCCTAACGCATAATCGCAATCCTTGCTTGATTTAACTGACAAGCTACAAATTGTTAAGTAAGTAAAATCTTTAAAGAATATTGCAAAATTTTATTGCGACGCAGTAGCAACTATTTTACAATCAAAAAATTGACGTGAGGTGCGGTTGCGGTAGCACCATGGTAGCACGCTAGCATTAGCATTTAGGCGTCATTGGCACATTTGGCAGCTTTTAATGATTTAATATTCCGTAGGGAAATGAATCACTATCCTCACGATGTTATAAGAGCAGCTGAAGCCAAATCAATGCTTCGTCATTTATGGTATTTTTCGGAACGATTAGTTGTTTCAGCTTTCTTTGATGACCGAGTTTCAAATAAAACTATAGAGTCAATGGCTAAAAATTTGCAAAGAAATCCTACAACCACAAACTTGGCAAGGTTGAATGAGAAAGATTTTGATTGCACACTGGGATTAGAAAATTACGTTACGAGACGGTCAATGTGCTTTTTTGATCTGATTGAAGCAAACGGACAAAAAAAAGCAAAATCATTCCTGTCTCAACCTCCATCAATCTGCCTGACAGACAAAAATTATACAGAAATGAAATTAACTGTACATGAGCTGAAAGTAGTAAACGATACAGCAGAAAGAAGTGTTGCTCTCATTCAGGCATACAGTGGCAGCCTTACTCGAGACGAAGAACAACTACGATACTTGTCTCAAGTAGTTGCAGCTCATCGTCAAGCTGTTCCCCAACCTACCAAAAGATTTTTTACATGACTGAGTTCATTCAATCCATCACTTGTGTTTAGAAACTTGTTTTTAGTTTTGCGTATAATTGCAATTGCATTTGCATATTTGTATATTTTATACCCATTTCGTAATTTCTGAAGTGCAGTTATTTTTTTCTGATGTGCAGCATTGAGTCACAACATCTATTGTAATGTTAGACTATCATATTTAGTGGGTTTTTTGAACAAAATAAACAAAACTTGGATGTGAGTACACCTTTTAAAGATGTAAAAACAGTTTTGTTTTTTTTTCTTGAAAATTTGATCAGATAGCTTAATAAAATGTATTAAACACTTATGGAAAATTATATCTTCTGCATCTTTTGGTTTTTATTTGAAGTTTCTATCTCGAGTAGTTAATGAGATATGGCAATTTTGTGATATAGGGGGGCACGCTTAGAATGCGGGGGGGTGGGGGGGTGCGCGACCCCTAAATGTTAATTAAAGTCAAAAAAAATTTACATGGATTATTTTTGCACCAAAACACACCTTTTAAGCCCCTTGGAGAAAAACATATCGGAAAAAAGTTTTTTTTGGACCACCCAAAGCCCCCATACCTATTTCCGACTTTTAATTTTTTTTTTTGATGAATATTCATGTTCAGCATTTTTTAGTAAGCGATCAAATTTGATTGCTTATTTTTGCCAGTTTGAAAGTTTTTACTTATTAGTGTATTTTATTTCTGACAAATCAGTTTCCCCTGAATAATTGCTTCAAAAGATGCTTTAATCATTTTGAGTCCATTCCAGGGCAAAAGACTGCATTCTCAGAAAGCTATAGCCATTACCCCATTGCCGTCGCCAGGGCAAACGAAGCGAAGGGACACTAGCCGAAAGTGGGAGGCACTAAAATAGACTAAACTTTCGCATATTAAAACCGATCTTCACATCTGGTACGGCTACAAATATATATTTAAAAATGCAGTATTCAGGTCTAAAAAAAGACGTATAAGGCCGGCAACGTTTCTTATCTCGTTTTCGTCTGCGGCCCCAAATAATGGTACAATAGATAGCTATGCCTACTAACCATGTTATTGCCCAGGCCAGATTTATATTGTGCGGGGCCCTTGGCACTTTAACGATTTTTGCAACATCTTCCTGTCAAATATAGGTGAAGACCAAAAAAAGTCTCACCATTTGAGCGCGGAATCCCTTGCTAGTACTGTGCCATATTATGGTCAATCCGGCCCTAGTTATTGCATTACGTTTACAAAAAGTTAAATGAGGGCCTTAGATAGGAACTTTTAAAACAAAACTCTGCATTTTTCCTGGGTTATATATACATTTAAACTGCTTGGCTAAAACTGAATTGAGGAGACCTGGTTGTCGTTTATTCTTATTAATTACTTTTGTAAGCAAAAAATGCTAGAAACTGAAACTGAAGAAACAAGAAGCTTTTTTGTCACATTTTTGTCATTGGTGACATTTCAATTGGAGGCGGGGAGCGGGATCCCTGGCTACGACTATATGTGCTGGGCAGTTTGTTTTAGAAATGAGAAAGCTTTTAGCAACCTCTGAAGCTGAGTTCAATTTATTGGTTGGTGCGGGTATGGGTTCGAAACCATTCGGGACAAAAGCAGCGGTTATTTTTGCCTTTCGGGAATAAATTCAAGTTTGGACGTGAAGAAGCAAGAAGGTTAAGCTAACCAGGGGCACCAGATGCATGTGCAGATAATTAAGTGAAAGGAGTATCGGTAGCATCAGAAGAAGCAGGATTCGGACCGGGGTGAGGGTCTCAAATACTTCTCATGACGAACCTATCCATTACTGCCAAACAAGACAAAATGCAGTGTACAAGAGTTACTAAACTACTTTTTGGCCAAGGTCAAAGTGACCACGTGCACACATTGCTAATGCTAGCGTGCTACCATGGTGCTACCGCAACCGCACCTCACGTCAATTTTTTGATTGTAAAATAGTTGCTATTGCGTCACAATAAAATTTTGCAATATTCTTTAAAGATTTTACTTACTTAACAATTTGTAGCTTGTCAGTTAAATCAAGCAAGGATTGCGATTATGCGTTAGGCTTATGCATACCGGGTGCCAGTGGCACCACAATCAATGTACTGATTATAAAAGTTTTGCGAAACGCAATATTTCGCATCAGTTCAAATCATTAATCAACAGCCTTACAATAGGCTACTTTGGCCTACCAATATTTTCTCCTATTGTCGCTTTGGGGGTTTGGGCGGGCGAAATTTTTGTTTGGGGGGCGCCGCCCCTCCTGGCCCCCCTGAGTTGTGGCCCTGCCGTAATCGCTTGAAAACTCTATCTGCAGCAGTGAATGCTGCCCAACGCGCAACCAAGATTTTGCTAGAGAGGTGAAGCAAAAATTATTTTTGCACAAAAATTGTCTAATTTAGGCCTTTTGCTAAACAAACTGACGCAACTCGAGCGTGTCACAGACCGGGGCCTGGGGACGGAGCCACCCAACTACTGGGCAATGTTTGAGATTTTACAGCACAAAAATAGCAATTTTAACGGCATTTTAATCACCTTTCGCACTTTTGAAGCGGCATCAATGATTAAATTGCTAAAATTCAGAAGTCATTTCAAAGGCTTAAATTGCTTAACCCCTTTAGCCCTCTTCCCCCTTACTTCAGGTCAAGTCTAAATACTTTTAAACGCTTATATTTTGACGTTAAATTTTCTAAGTGACTTGGCTAAGAGGGTCTAGGCCCCTTCACAATGGTGCTCCACTCACTGCGACCTAAAAATGTTAAGTGTGCCTCAAAGATCAAAAACAGATGCTGCTCTATGAAAAAAATGTTTTCACCTATTGTTTATGTCATAATCACTAACAAAGTATCGGTAGCGATTCTGCAGTCTTATATCCCTCTTCCACGACACATTTGTATAGGCGTGTTACAGTAAAAAGGCGGGTTATTCCGTCACATTTATGTACACCAGTTGATTGCCAACAATTTGGCAAAAGATCTGAAAACGTCAAAGGAAAATTATGCTTAAAAGTTATTATTGCTATATTTCCATGATTGACTATTGTCTTATCTTTCCGTGATGTTGCAAAAACAGCATTTTGAGTAAACTGAAATCGGGGGACATGGCCCCCTGTAGCGACGGCACTGCATCACTTCCCCGCCTACGCTACTGACCTTAGCGCAGATTTAGACGTATGAAAAGACGAAAATGAAATTTGACGACCATTACGCTTACGTATGGCCTACAGCAGCGGTTTTCAACCTGCGGGCCATAGGAGCATTTTGTGGTGGGCTAGAGCTATTTGGGTAATTGTAAATTCGGTTAAAAAACTGTCTTAATCATTAGGGCTGTGGGGCCCGTTAGAGAGTGAGCTAGCACAAAATTTGCGGTTTTTGGCGTGAGTACCATATCTTTTTTTTGTGGGGATCACCTGAAAATTGATAAATCGCGATTAAGCTAGCGACTTAGATGTGGGCAATGGAAAATTTTCGAATAGAAAATAGGTCACGGTGATGAAAAATTGGGAAGCACTGGCCCACAGTCTTGCTTTAATGGAGCTCGTTAGGTGAGCGTTTTCTCCCAATATTTATGCAATAATATAATAAAATAGGCCTATTCGTATCAATAAATTTGAAGAATAAAAAAAAACACCGTACGGAACTGTCATTTTGATTTGAGGTAGGCATTACGCGCCTTGAGGGAAAATTTTTTTAAAGCAAAAATTAATGTTTCTCTGACACCAATGTGTAAATTGGTAAAATGGTTCAATTCGAAAGATTGACAGGAGCCTGGTAGCAAACAAATATTAACTCAAAATTCTCTGGTCAAAAGTACACAGCAGAGAATTCTCAACAGCAGGAAATTCGAATTTTCATTCTATGCAGTTGCAGTACAGCTACCTCCCCAACAACAATCTCGACAAGATCATTCATTCTACGTTGTTCCTTACCCAGTGGCGGATTTAGGGGGGGGATGCATCCCCCCACCAGCCTAAACATAACATGCATCCTGCTTATGTGTAATATTAAGCTTACATATTTGAAAAAAAGCCGTCAGTGAATACTCGGTAGGCCGTGCGACTGTGACTTGATTTCTAAAACCAATAGGGTAGGGGCGTAGGGGGGGGCAGGAAAATGTTATTTAAAAATGCTTATTGAAAAATGTTTATTGAAAAAAAGATCGTTTATTGAAAAATGCTTAACACAGGTATCATCAAAAATATGTAAGCTCAGGAATATGGGAGGGGGGCTATTCAGTATTACAGTACTGCAGTTAATTACCAATCACTTCTCTCAAACTTCCTTCCATTAGCCCCCTTCCCCCCTATTTATATCTTTTTCTATAGAATATAGACGAAATAGATTACTCCTTGAGAGTTTTATTGAACTACGGGGATAGGATTTTATAATTTACAAGCTTGTAAATAAGAGAACTGAAATTCTAGCAATAGCTACCGGTACCTCCAACAAAGTCCATATATGTAACTAGTATAAACATGCTTTTGCAAATGCTAATTTTTATGCCGTGCTTTAAGAGCATAATTTTTATTAAAATAGGCCTAAAATTAAGTTATTTTTGCCAAAAAAATACAAAATTTTCTAGCGTTGGGGGCTCTGCCCCCAGGTCCCCGTGCCTCCAGCGGCTGGGGGCTTTTCCCCCAGACCCCCAGTCTCCGGCGGTTAAAGGCTACGCTCCCACACCGCAAAATGCCACCGCCCACTGGAGGCCCGTACACAGCCACCTCATTGCAGATTTTTTGCCACGCGCCTGATCAAAAATATGCCAAGCAAATTTGCGCGACGTCAAGAAGATTAATCATAAACATCCTAAATTTTGAGATTAGGCCTATAGAAAATCCGTGCTTATAAATTTTGTCATCCCCCCACCAAAATTTTCTGGATCCGCCACTGAATGCTGCCACAGGCTACTCTTCAAAATTCACTAGAATTTTGTGAAACACAAAAATTTTCACAACGCTGTGTGCTTTTAATTTAAAATTGAGTTAAAAACAAGACAATGAGACTGCTTTTTAGATAATCTCAAAAACATAAAAAATAAAAGAGTCTTCACTTGGTAAGTTACAAAAATTTCTCTAGATCGTTTCACTAGGACACTAAAACGGACCAAAATTCACTAGATGTATATAAAATTCACTCGGAGTGGCACCACCGGTCGTAGTTTTTGCGTGAAATTTTAGGTGATCTCCCAAAAAAAGGTCTTCACGCCAGCGACGCACGGTTTTCGCGTAATTTTCTTGGTCATCTCTAAAAAACAAAAAAAAGGTCTTTCAGGTATTTTCACATTCTACAAAAACATTCACTAGATCGTAAAATTCACTAGGTCACTAGACCGGACCAAAATTCACTAGATTTAGTGAAAATTCACTAGGAGTGGCATTGCATTATGCGGTCAGTATTTGCTACAGGAAGACTCGTAGGTTTTAATTGTTACGTCACCTGAAGGAATAACTTATCTTTTTGCTACCTTTGCATGAACTGCGAATGAAATGCTCTAAATTGTATGAAATGTGAATGGCGGGAATTGACATCATAATGAGCTTTCCGTAGAAGTGGCTTTCTCGGTAGGTTTCAACCAAAAGCTCTTTAAAGCTGGTTGCGGATACACGCCATTGCTGCTTTCTTGAGTGTTGGTAAGCTAAAGCGCGAAATCTTTTGCCGAGGAATGCAACAAGTGTTGTTTGACGTAGATTTTGGTTACGTACTTCGTACTGCAGCTGCAGATTTAATTTTGTCGCGAACGCAAGACGAATTACACTATTTTTTTTATAACAATAATATTTCAAAAAAACCCGAGGCTCATTGTTGCTCAGAATCTAAAAAAATGCCACCCTCCATCAGTAACAAAAAGATTGGAAACAAAAAAGAATAAATTTCAAATCTTGAAAGCAACTAAATTCTATGCTAATTCAAAACGATGAAATTTTAGTAATTTTCCAGTATTTACAAGCAAAATATTGCAACGATTCTAAAATTACAGAGTGCTGCTTCAAACAGCGTAAGCAACTCATAAATATTTGGATGTTCTCAAGTCAAAAAAAAAACTCCGTACTTTTTCGCTTTTGCAGTTTTACGATGCTGCAAAAAAGTCTTCGCTCAAGCTGACAGAGCATTCAGAATTGGACTCCAAAATAACTTTAAAAACATGGTCGTTTAAATTGACATGAACGTTCTCAGAATTCAAGGAATAATATTAAGAACAAATGAAGCAGCAAATTGGCAAAAAACTATGAGAAGCCAGCTCAACTTAAAATTTATTGGCTCTTCTAAAAAAAGTGTAACCTGGGTAAAAGTAAGCTTGCTTTGCCTCTGTGAACATGCTTGCATCGATTTTTAATTGCTAAGTTTCGTTACGCTTGAAGCACAACTTATGATAGCAAATTGACTAAAAAGCTAGGTTATATTTCTCATTCCGCAAGCTAACTGTTATCGCAACGTTTCTTAATTTCACCTAAAAGTTTGTTCTGTTTATTAGAAATAAATAACCTAACCATAGAATAATTTTTCGAATGAAAAATAGTTTCTAGAAAATGAATTTTTGTGGAAATGTAATTTCTGAAAAATAAGTTTTCGGGGAAATGTGTTTTCGACCAAACGTAAATTTTGTTTAGTGAAAATTCTGGAAAATAAGTTTTCGGGGAAATGTACTTTCGGCCAAATGTACATTTTGGCAAGTGTAAATTCTGGAAAATAAGTTTTCGGGGAAATGTACTTTCGGCCAAATGTACATTCTGGCAAGTGTAAATTCTGGAAAATAAGTTTTCGGGGAAATGTACTTTCGGCCAAATGTACATTCTGGCAAGTGTAAATTCTGGAAAATAAGTTTTCGGGGAAATGTACTTTCGGCCAAATGTACATTCTGGCAAGTGTAAATTCTGGAAAATAAGTTTTCGGGGAAATGTACTTTCGGCCAAATGTACATTCTGGCAAGTGTAAATTCTGGAAAATAAGTTTTCGGGGAAATGTACTTTCGGCCAAATGTACATTCTGCCAAATGAGCATTCGGGCTAATGTGCATTCTGGCAAGTGCATGTTCAGGAAAGTATAATTTCTGGAAAGTGCACGTTCAGGGAAATGTAATTTCTGGCAAATGCACATTCAGGAAAATGTAATTTCTGGCAAGTGTATGTTCAGGGAAATGTAATTTCTGGAAAATGCACGTTCAGGGAAATGTATGTTCGGGATAATGTAGTTTCGGCCAAGTGTTTTTCGGGGAAATGTAATTTCTGGAAGGTGTTTTTCGGGGAGGTGTATAGGATCCGTCCTCGAGGCCAAGGACGTCCTCGAGGACTCCACCTCTGATAATAACATTGAAAAACTTTAGAACTAGAATATTTTATAGCCCCTAAGCTTGGTATTGGTAATAATTTCCGCAGGATTATCCTATTTAAGCACTTTTATCTGTAGCAGTTTAGCGCACTTTGAATTGCAATTGCATTTACTTATTTTGAGCGTTGCATCATTAAGTTTTATCTTACGTGGTATATTTTAAACTAATATTTTGTGTTGTAATTGTATGCAACTTTTTAAGATTTTGTGCTAAAAAGATGGAGTTAAAAAATACCCTTTCACTCATTTCTGCCATTGCAACAACTGCGGATGTATGGACATGCCGAAGCAGATATGTAAAACAACTTTTTTAGAATCTGATTATGTTAGTGAGCAACGTTGCGTGTGATTGACTAACGATGCCTGATAATATTAAAGGTCTACTGCATATCTCAAGTTGTAGTCGCATGGCATTTGCAAAATTTCATTATAAAAGGTTTGATCAAGTTTATTTTATCACAGGGCATACCTAGGTATGACGGTCCTCTGGATAGACGAAACATTACTGGAAAGACGAAAGGGTGTTTTAGCATGCAAACGATTGCTTGATTTACACACGTATGATGTTTTAGCAAAAGTATGGATGAAGTTTACTGGGAAGTAGGCATTGAAAGAAAAACTTCGAGGACCACGACTGACAATGGGTCCAATTTTGCTAAAACATTTAAGTAAGTAAAACCTCAGATTAAAATAGTATTTTATATTTCACAAGTGTCATAGATTCATACAACAACCAACATCATCGTCTTTTTTTCAGAATTTGCTTTCAAATTTTTTTTGTGATCGTTTAGATAGGATTTCTACCTTTTGTTATAAGCTTTTTGCATGTTTAGGGTTTTTGAAAGTACTGTGGATGAATCGGCAAAAAGTGACAAAGGACAAGATGAAGTGATAATCACAGAAATGGCACCTCTTATAAAGGTATCTGTTTAGTACATGGTCTGTTCAGTAAAACTGTTAGTTAGATATGTTAGTTTAGTAAAACTAAACAAAATATCTGTTTAGTTTTTGTTTTTTCGTATTTTTATAAGTAATAATTCATTTCTAACTGATTACCAAAATCTGAATCAGCTTTCAGCTCTAGTGTATTTTTGCTACTTGGATGCTTCTTTGTTATTTTTCCTTTGTGCATTTCCTCCGCAAAAATAACTAATAGACAGTGGACTACCCTAGATTACCCACACAGTTGATTACATCAACCCTTCCACAAACCACAGTAATCAATTGTAGTTACGATATTGTGAATTTTGATTTTATGTGCAGATACAGAAAAAAATGGCAGTTATGACATAATGCTGTCTAAACACATGCGGAGTGCCGCCTGCACTCTTAATTTAATTGCCACCTGTGATTTCAATCAAGCTTTGGACAAATGTAACACATACAAAAAGCATAGGTGGGCAAGTTAATGCAAAACGTTAGCTTCGTTAACCACTAGTCGGTTAATAAACTTCACACCTCCGTTAACGTTAATCAGTTATTTTCAGGTTTGATTAACGAAAGTTAATACAGTCCGTTAATCCGTTAACATTTTGCGTGTAGTTTAGGCTACATTTCTCTTTATTCACTCGCTTCTAAAACACGTATTGACGCTGTTGAGCTGATTGTAAGAAAATATTTATTACTGTAATGGTGTTTTTGTGTTTTGGAAGTTACATTTTACAGTCTAATCTAATTTCAAGATAAAAATATGTTCAAACGTACTAAAGAAGCTGCGATCAGTAAATCTTTGAAATAGTGAATAGCAATAAATAATATACCTATGAGACTGCAGCTTATAATTTGCCACAAAAAAGAGCTTCTTTCTTTTTTTCTTTTATGAAACTCGTGCTAATACGCTACAAGTGTTACCGTAGTAAACTGCTTTGTACCGGTCCGATGGCGCAAGATATTAACAATAAAAACCTTAACGGAAGTTAACGGAACTTAACGAAAGTTAATTTAGTCCGTTAACAGAACTTAACGGAAGGTAATTTAGTCCGTTAACATGAAAAAACTTTTTAACGGATTAACGAGTTCAAGAAAAAGTTAGCTTCGTTATTAACGGATTAACGATTAACGGACTTATGCCCACCTATGACAAAAAGTATTGTCGTTATGCTTTTGGAAAGGCGCAGAACCTTTGGAATAAACAGTCCAGGTAAGCAGGTCTTCGGTTTAGGGTCATGCTCTTACAAATTTAGTTCGAACTTATTGGAATTACAAATAACAAATAAATCTATGCCATTGTTGAATTGAATAACAATAGTCAATTCCTTATCGTCGTACTGTACTTATTTTCAAAACGCTACCAATATTTTACTTGCTGATAAATAGAAATATTCTTTGTTGATTCTGGATGAAGAATACAGTAACAATGAAAACCACTTATTCTTTAAGAGCAGCAAAGTGCCGGACCTTATGAAGGAAAACGTTGGTATTTTGCTGATGTTACTAACAATAACCAGGTGAATTTTGTGTATGATGCAGTCAATCGACTAGTTTCGATTTTTAGTAACTGAGAAAGGCATAACGGCTAAATCGTGTGTGTAAAAGTCTCAGTCTGACCAACTTTACTTTAAGTAAGACCTTTATGAATTCTTTAAATATTTGATTTCTAGAACTAGCGCGATGTGATTCCGACAGTATACGAGTGAATGCTGAGTGTATTGAAATTATTGTTTGTGATGTTAATAGTTGTGAAATTTTTGTGATAAGCGTGCGCTGCCGCTGGGAAGTAAATAACTACATTATTCCGCTTCATCATGCGATACTGTACTTAATGATAGTGATTGCGGTGTTATTGTGCAAGTGATGTGACCTTCTTTGAAGAATATTTGCAAGTAATGCGACCTCTTTGCCAGAAGCCTGGACATTCTTCAGTCGTAGTCTAAAGCGTTTTTGGGATCGTTGCTTCCAACAATCGCTGTGTCCGTAAAGAAGTTGCAAGATTTGAAAGTTGGCAATAGCATTGCTGTATGCTTGCCTTTGATGGATGTATTAATTGAAGCCCTTGAGAAAAGATTTGGAAAGTATTTTGAAGACAGCACATTTCAACTGGCTTCAGTTTTTACCCGCAATTTCGACTATCACGGCCACCGTGGTATTTCGACAATCAAGCGAAGGTGAAAAAAGCTTAAAGCAAAAGATGATCATCGAGTTAGATGCAGTGCGTTCTTCCAATGATGATGGGGCTAACAGGCTTAGGGGTAAAAGCAACAATCATGTTGAGTCCGTTACTAACGATGAATTTTTTGGTTGTTTGTTCAACCAATCTGAATCAAAAAAAGATGGTGCTGCAAAACGGATTGAAGGGTGTCTATCAGCAGTATCAGTGAAAAAAATAGGTGATAATTCCTTTGCTGATGCAGCCCGAATGAAACTGTTTGTCCAGTACAATACTTCTTTGCCCTCGAGCGCTGCAGTTGAAAGGCTTTTTAGCATGGCAAAGACACTTTGAAACCCAAACGTTCTGGTCTCAGCGATGAACATTTTGAGATACTTGCTTTCTTGAAAGGCAATTAAATAAAGCGCATCAATGTGTTACGTTGTGTATTTTTGTTTTAACAACAGCAACAATAGCCATAAGCAGCTTGTGCAGAGGCACCACATGAAAATTAGAAAATGAATAAAGAAAGAAATCTGTTAATACCGGTGCCAAAGTACAGGTTAATGAGTGCGTTTTCTAATTTTGTTTTGAAAGTACAGGTTAATGAGTGCGTTTTTTACCAATTTTCTTAATCCGCAATTGCAAGTCCGCAACTTCGTAATTCTTGAAGTCCGCAACTGCAAGTCCGCAACAATAGAAGCTAGTCATGCATACGCTCTCACACGAGCCATTGCCTTTTTCTCAAACATTTGGTTTAAATACGACATTTTGTCAGTGCAATGTTGCAAGCTGCGTAGTGTAGTGGTTGACATGCTCAGCTACCAACCCTTCGCACCTGGGTTCGATTCATGGATGGGTAGTGAGTGTGTGATGTAGTATGCAGGAACTGGGAAAGAAATGCAAGAAGCTTTTTTTTTGCTTCAAAACCTTGCATTACAGTTAGGGTTGTGGCAGGGATGCCAGCCTGAGGGGATAGCAATTACGTAGCAGCTACTTTCTAGCTTACGAAAGCGACGTACTGTTATGCTTGAGGGCGGCTTCCTGCGTAAGTTTTGCACGACTAGCTCCTCGTGTAAGCAACTTCGTAATATTTAAAGTCTGCAACCGCAAGTCCACAATTTTTTATGAACTGAGTAGAAGGATTTTGTAATCAACCATGCCCGAAGTTATCTGCTCAGAGTTGATTAGCAAACATAAGTCAAAAGTCGTGACTTATGGGAAGTATAGCAAGCGTATGGTGGATATATTCCACGCAATAAAAAGAAACTACTCACAATCGTTGATTGCAATAAATGTACCACAGCATGACTTGTTATTGAGCTGCTTTTTCGGACGCCAAACTTAGGAATTGCCCAGCCCCTTTTACTTTCAGGTCCAACTAAAAACAGGTTTAAACGCTTGTGTTTTGAGCTAAAGTTTTTAAGTGACCTGGCTAAGGGGGGGTTGTGGCCCCCAGCGCTTCTGGTTGCACTACTGCTTATACAGTAGATGCTTGAACCAATAAACTGCATGGAAACATAATACACAACCCACCGACGAACCCTTGAAAATGCTACAATGAAAGTAGGGATTCGAAGATTAAAAGCCATTGGATTACAGTGAGAAACCATCAAATAGCAGAGCACCATCCGCATTTTTGCTTACAACAAGATATTCTAAAAAAAAACAATTATTTTCAAGGCAGGAAAAGGCAAAGACAGTAGAAGGCAAAAAAACATTAATATCACTAATCGTATTACTAACTTTTTAGTTTCGAGTTTGTATAAATACTATAGGAACGAGATAACCACACGCTAGCAGCAGTGCTGTCGCCAGACCAAACAAAGCGAGGGGGCCCTAGCCGAAAATGGGGGGCACTATAAAATAGACTGAACTTTTGCACACAAAAACTGATATTTTAAAGCTACTATTTTGTATTCATCTTTGAAAAAAGAGACATATAAGTCTTGGCAGCGTTTATCAGCTTTATTGGTATTTTGTTTTATTGGTATTTGCTTATTTCGATAGCATAAGAATGAAGATTTTTATACAAATTAAAAAATTTAGAACTGCTGAACACTGCCCTCCAGTGGTAATATTGAAACCATCATAACTCGAAAACTGCGTGATGAATTTTGATGCCGTTTATTGTAACCTTCATTATTTTTTGGTGGCTTTCATATATCTGACTATGAAAACAATCTGAGAGGGTGTGTTACACTCTATGACTGTCTTATAATAGAATGCCCCAACTGCCAGACTCCAGGTAACACAGATCAGCACATAAGTCTAAAATTCTTGATATAGTCGTTAGTATCTTAAAATCACACCTGATGATGTTAAAAAACGCTAAACTAGTAACTGAAAAATGCTTACCAACGGCTGACACTATAAAACATTACGCCACAAACCTAAGTTAGCAAAACAAAGACTTTCAAAATCATTTCTTGTCACGAGTTAGATTTGTTCTGTTTCACTAGTTCTCAAATTAATTGAAATCTGTATGGGTCCGATTTCAAAAATCTCTTCAATTGCAGTAAAAAACTTAAGGCCAAAGCAGGGGCACCGAGAGCCGAACGTGGGCCCTGGGGTCAGCTCAAATATAATGTATTTCCGGTTGTGTGAACTCCAAAACAGATGGAGAAAATGCCGCTTTAAAAAGGTCTTCACCAAAAATCTAACGGTTTTTCCGGCCGAAATTAGGTGATCTCCAAAAAATATTTAAAAAATAGGTCTTCACCAAAATTCTAACAGTTTTTCCGGCCGAAATTAGGTGATCTCCAATAAAAACAAAAAAATCGTCAGGCCTCACATGCTGATTTCATAGTATCATTTGAGTGGGCCCTCCTGAAACCCATGGGCCCCCTCGTGGGTCCCCTTAAGTCCATGGGCTCTCGGTGGCCCTTGACCAAAAGTAAAATAGTATTTGAAAACTAAAATCATGAAAAACTATAAGATTTAAAATGCACGGGTTTAATATTGTTTGAATCTTGTTTAGGAAAATTTCGAGAAACGTTGTATAATTACACAGGATAGCTAGCGGTACTGCAAACTTTGCATTGTTAAATAAGACTTATTCTAAACATATTAAACAAATCGTGTTGTACCTTACATTTCTTTAACCATACAATAAACTTTTCTATGTTAAACAATGCATGTTTTAAACGATCTGGGACAGATCTGTAAAGAACGATTAAAGTGCGTGGCAGAGCTTGCCCGATGAAATCCAGCTCTGGCTCAGATAATATTGCTATCTGGGAAGGTTCTGGCATTGTACCCCCCAGTTCAAGCATCTTCACAGATTTGGAAACTTTTGAACCGTGTTGGATCCCACTTTTGCGAAATCGGTTTTCGTTCTGTTTGTCGAATTCTTTCTGGATACGCAACTCCTAGTATAATCCGGAGTTGAAGCTCTCTTCGTGAACGTTCTTGGAGGAATTCTTTCCTTATTTGGACCGTTGTACGACCTTCAGCCTTTGCTTCAAGCTTCGACTCTTCAAGCTTCCAGCGCCTTTTACGTCGATGGAAAGATCCCTCTCGGTGCATCTACTCACTGATTGAATCGGACAAACGCGCAAGTAACGCTTGGCCGATTAATGTTTAGTTTAAGCACTATTTATAAATAATATTTTTCATCACTAGCTCAAGTGGAAATAAATGCAAATTAAGACTCGATCAAAGTTACACTGAGGCCAGTTAAATCATTAGTTTAAAATTTAAATGACATATCTACGAAATAATTCAATGAAAACAACTGCTAATGCATTTTAACTTTTAGCAACCAATAATCATAGCGATAACCGCTAATAATTACACGAAATGCAAAAAATCACCAAGATCCTACAAAATAGACTAATGAAATTACAAAAGTTTAAAAATGCGCTAATTTTGTCCCAAATAAAGGAGATACAACTGTTCCATTATAGCGCCATCAATGGTATGGCACGAATTTGATTACCAAAACTAGCTACCACCATCCATATTACATGATTCTAATGGGTTACTTTTAACAGCAAGCCGGATTTACGTTACTGAAAAAAAAGCAAACAAAACCGAATTCTTACTAATTATAATCTTTTTCAGTTTTTACAGGCTTTTGCCTAGCATTTAACTTTAATGTTTCAAAGAATCAACTCTTTTATAGCCTGAAAATACGCTCCATATCTTCGCTGTTAGTGTTTTTGCACGCATTTACATAGCGCCTATTCGCGATTTTGACGTCCAGCGGTTTGGCTAGCAGTGCGATGACGTCACGTGCAATCCATCAATATGTAAAAGCCTGAAGCTAAAATAATGTTAATTCACTCATAAAGAATGTTAATTGTTTTACGCTGTTAAAACCGATCTGTGCCTGCTTTCTATTGCATTGTGTTGTGTTTATTTTAGAAAACCGTCAAAAGTTTCGCGTGAAAGTTCACGTCAAAGGGTCACGTACGTTTACGTCTAAGTGTCGAGCGTCAACTGTCATTCGAAAGACGTCGATTCTAGTGATTGTGATTTGTGCACCTTAGTCTATAGTGAACTGTTCGAATTGTGAACTTGGGTGTGCTTGACGAGTCATTTCTATCCAGTCGGTATTGCGCACGTTTAAGACTGTGGCTGAGTTTTCCTGTAACACAGTAAGTTTTACTCTGTTACGAAATCAGCAACTGTTGTGAGATGGCTGACTTTTCCGAGAAATCTTTCAACGATTTGAAGTTAGACCTTGAAATCCTTTATGGCAAAGCAGAGGAGTTGATGCTAAATGACTCTGCCTTAGAGTCCGTTAAGTCTTTTTTGTCTCAGATTAACCAGGTGTATGCAGCGGCGGAGTTTGCGTTGTTACAAAAATCTGGTCCGTTGTTTGGAGGCGCTGACGATCTACTAGCGAAGCTTCACGAGGGTAAGGCGATGTTCGATTTGAAGACTTCTGCGTGGCTACAACGTCATAATGTGGATCCCAAAAAAACCGCAAGTATTTTGTCTGCTCCACGTTCTCTTAGATCTTTGGCTAAGTCGGGTCACACCGGGTATAGGAGCAACGTTTCAGGTGGGAGTTCCCACAGTCTTGCTACAGCCATAGCAAACGAACAAAAGGCCCGTTTGCATATGCGCCAGTTAGAGGAGAAGCGCTCTTTATTACAGAAGGCTGCAGATTTCCGTCATTAGCGAGAACGGGAGGAAGCCAACCTCCGACTGCAACGAGAACGGGAGGAAGCCGATCTTCGACAAAAACGCGAGCGTGAGGATGCCGACTTGGAACACGAAGCAGAAATGTTGGAGGCTTCACATGAATTTGAGGCGGCGACGATTGAACGTCAGGTCTTGCTAGAGGAATTGGAGAATGGTGGCTTCATCTCCGACGAGGATGCTTCGAGACCGCCTAAGCAAGGTACACCTAAGAGAAAAGTATTGTGCGACACCATGAATTTGACCCCTATAAGAAAGAAGGATCCTGTTGTTTCTAACCCAAAAGAAGAGCAGAAAGCTGTGCCAAAACTTTCAACCAGGGTACTAAAACCGCTACTGTTAATGCGAATCAGAGTTCTGAGTTTCAGGATTCAAGCCAGCGAGCTTTAATAGCTGAGTCTGCAACTGTCGCAGCAAACCTGATGAAGGAGGCAATGTCGAAACCAACTTTGGAGCTATTCAAATTCGACGGTAATCCTACAACGTATTCTAGATTCATTTCCGTGTTCGAGAGCACCATGGAGGCAACAGAAATGACGACCGGCAAAAACTATTGTATTTAATTCAACACTGTACCAGTAAGGCAAAATCTTTAATTGATTATTGCCTGCTGCTGGAACCCACCCAAGGGTTAGTAAAGGCAAAGCAAATTCTTTATGAAAACTAGATGGGAGTTTGCCAGCAAACCCAGTGAACGACCGACGCATAGCTAATGCTGTGACGCTGAAATGTACTTTTTGTCTACCGTAAAATCAGCAATTATTCAAAAATATCTGATTATGGAACCTCCAGAAAAATAGAGTCAAAATATTTGTCAGTTAAATATCTCCTGATATCATAAAACCCTGGCACCCTAGCCTGAGCCGTTCAAAAAATTGATTTTTGGGGATCTATTTGGGGGGTCCCCGGGGGTGGCACCCCCAAACTATCTCAAAATATTTGTCTGTTAAATATCTACTGATATCAAAAAAAAGTAGAACTCTACCTTGAGCTATTCAAAAAATTGATTTTTGGAAGATCCATTTGGGGGGTCCCCGAGGGGGTGGCACAAACTATGTCAAAATATTTGTCTGTTAAATATCTACTGATATCAAAAAAAAGTAGAACTCTACCTTGAGCTATTCAAAAAATTGATTTTTGGAAGATCCATTTAGGAGGGTCCCCGAGGGGGTGGCACCCCCTAACTATGTCCAAATATTTGTCTGTTAAATATCTGCTGATATCAAAAACAAGTAGAACTCTACCTTGAGCCGTTCAAAAAATTGATTTTTGGGGGGTCCATTTGGGGGGGTCCCCGAGGGGATGGCACCCCCAAACTATGTCAAAATATTTGTCTGTTGAATATCTACTGATATCAAAAACAACTAGCACCCTAGCTTGAGCCGTTCAAAAAATTGATTTTTGGGGCCCCATTTTGGGGGGGTTCCCGGAGGAGTTGTCCCAAAAAATTTTGGGAGAAAAAATTGCATTTGCAGCTCATCAACTTTACACAGAAATTTGATTTCGATGTGTTGTGATTTAGAAGAGCGTACAAAAATTAAGAAAAAAAAGGAAAAAAAAAAGAAATAAACCTCATCGCGGCCAAAAGTGGGTTGGTTGGGATGAAAGGGTATCTTGAGACATACAACCATATGAAATATTTTTTGCCGTACTTAAGCCGTTTTTGACTGAAACCGCTTTTTACGCCAAACTTGCAGGGCGATTTTTGGGTTCTAAAACCGAAGTCACGTGACCTATTGCCTCGAAATTTGGCAGAGCTGGGCGTTTAAAAAACACACCGTAAAGCGCAAGCGCAAATTCCGCAACCAAAATTTTTTTAGCTTAAAGCGCAAATTTCGCAACCAAAATTTTTAAGCTTAAAGCGCAAATGCGAATTTCGCAACCAAAATCTTAAAAGCTTAAAGCGCAATTGCAAACTCCGTAACGACAATTCTAAACATTTTAAAGCGCAAACACAAATTCCGCAACCAAAATTGAAAATAGTACAGCGCAACTACGAATTGATTGCTTAAGAAGCGCACACAAATTTCGCTATTTAAAAAAAGTTTTTGAGTGCAAATTTTTGCATAATCGAAGTTTCAAAAGCGCGCTGCTGACAATGGTGTTAAGTATAAAAATATGAAAGTGCAAACATTGTACCATCTTCAGCTAAGCTGCACTGGAATAAACCAACTGCATTGCATTTAGGTGTTATAACTAAAGGCACATATCTAAGACCGAAGAAAGAATTATATTTATTGTTGAAAAAAAAGCAATTAAACACTAAAACAAAAAAAAATAATAAAAATAAACAGCACTAAAAATAATAAACACCAAAACAAAAAAAGCTCCACTCACTCACATTCAGAAATAATGCGTTATTCAATGAGAAAAATTGACTTTTTCAAACACTTTTCATTTTCACGCAGCAAAACAAACTTTTCAAAATTTTCTTTCGTCATAGACGATCGTTTCAATCGCGTAATATCAGAACCAACAGCAAATAATCTCTCGACGGCGGCCGAACTAGGAATAGCAGTGTTGAATCTTTTGACTTTTTGCAACCACGCATCTCTCTTGTAGGCAGGAAAGCAATCTTTGGTGATATTGTCGTTTGCTCTTCCGACCCTTTCATGTAATATTTTTTCTGTTGTAGAGGCCAAGTTTTCGGCAAATACAGTAATTACAGTACAAACGCAAAAAGTACGGTATTTCGTACTTATTGAGTGAGGTAGCTTAAACTAAATACAGGGTTCAAAATTAACGCCTGCCCGCTTGCCCGAGGCAAGCTAAAATCGCTTCGGGCAAGTCAGTTTTCAGCTTAACTTCCCCGACGGCAAGTTAACAAAATACAGCGTATTAGACAACTTCAAACAAGATTATTTAAAAACGCTATTTACCCGGTTTTGCTGCATTTAAAGTAAAATTTGTACGTAGAGAAAGTTGTTCCTTGCTTTATTTTAGTAAGCACTTTGTAACTATCACAATTAATGCATTGTCTAATAGTACGCACATTATTAATCGCAATTAACACGTCTTAATCGCACGCAGATTTTTTGATTCTTGGATGCGTTTAGCAACTGTTTGGCACAAAATGTTCCGTTTTTTCTTCTAGAAAAGTTTTCCGGCGCTTGCTACGCTAACAGCTGTTTCAGATACCACAAGTATTACCCTGCGCTGCATGAAGATAACGTCAAGAATTTTGCAATTTTTTTGTTATGATTATTTTGAAGATCTTTTAGCTTTCTAGCTGGTGTAGTTTCCAAAATATTCGCTAATAAAAATACGGTTGCAACAAACCACAACGGTAATTAAAAATTATGATCGTTAGATATTAAATGAAATATTTACAATCAAAAAATCAATTTTTGCTGATGCATGATTGGAAAAAGTTACTGATTGCATCACATTATCTCAACGATTGCACACAAAAACTTGATTCTCGAAACTACGCGTATTTGGCAAATTCAATGCTTTTTTCCAAGTTAACCTCAAAACTTGGAGTACCTTTTTTTTCGGGCAAGTTGAAATTCTCTTGGGCTAGTAGATATTTGATAACATTTGCCCGACGGGCAAGTAGTCAAAAAAGTTAATTTCGATCCCTGATATAATATTAATACATTACTCTTTGTCTTTCAGCTGTATACAGCACGTAGTTTATCTGAAACACAGCAACTACCACTTGGGATGGGCATTTCAGAATGGTAGGCTATTTCAGAATTTTTCCGAGCACCTAAAACCAAATCCTAATCTGGCTTAAATTAACTTAATTTGCTGAAAAAGTGAACAACCAGTCAACCACCACCGATATTCAGAAAAAATTTATTAAACGATTTGGTTAAATAAAGCAGCGCATTATTGCAGTGCATGACACTGAGTGCTTCTAAATGTTCACCACTTAGTTGCATTCTTCATTCGCTCACAGTCAAGCCTGCACTGGAGAAGCACCTCTCGGAAGAAGCTGATGGTGCAGGAATGCAAAGGTTGCTTCAAATAGGAAAGTTGAAAACTTGTGGACCACCATTTCATGTATCCATTTTAAAAGGTTAAAAAGTTTGAGTTTTGAAGAGCCCCGTTTGGGAAAACTTTTTTTCATATTTGCCCACCCTGAAAATTTCATGTATCCAGCATGATTGGTTAAAAAGTTTGAATTATGGAGGGTCCATTTGGCGCAAACTCCCAATGTGGCACCCCCAATTTTTGTTACGTGTAGTTTATTTTTGATATCTACCCATTTAAAAAATCTGATTCATCAAACTTTAACGGTTTAAAAGTTCGAAATTTTGGAGGAACCGATTGAGGGGGATCTCCCAACCTAGCACCCTTGATTTCTGTCACACACTAGTCCTCCTTGATATATTCAATCGCTCAAACTTGAAATACAGCACGTTTAGCGGTTTAAAAGTTGATAGCGCAGAAAAAAACAAAACAAGAAAAAAAAATAGAGAACGCAAAAGAAAAGAAAACAAGAAAAAAAAGCTTTCTATCAGCAATCAGCATGTATCAACTATCTCGTGATCATGCTTTAAATCTGTAAAATCAAAATTTATCCATTTTTTGACAGGGACATGCAGATCAACATTTAAAAATTATTTTGTGATTGCGCATCTTGGAAAAAAAATCACAATTAAAGCGCAACAAATATTAGATTTACCGATTGCAAACGCAAATTGCGCAAGTGCTGAAAAAAAGGGCATAGAGCGCAACGCAAATTGCGCAAGCGCTGGAAAAAAAGGCATAGAGCGCAACGCAAATTGCGCAACTTGCGAACTATTTTGCGCAACGCCCACCTCTGAAATTTGGTACAAACATACAACTCATTAATCTCAAACTGCTGTCAAAATTTCATGTAGCTAGGCCCAACCGTTCTCGAGTTATAAGCAAAAGTATGAAATTTCGCACGCGTTAGTTGGAAAATGGCCGAGTAAAAACAGAGGAACACGCGACGCGAGCGTCGGTCGTTCCAATTACGGTAAAAAGAACGTGATTGCTAGGTCGTACATCAATGTTTGTAACAGACGCCCTCTGTAACTATAGCGTAAAGATAGGTTTTTTTTAGGTTTCCCCAGCGATTGGAGACTGTGGCCGTCACCGTCCGCGCTGTTTCCACGAATAAAAGTTGAAGTCCAGTAGAGGTTTATTGAGAAAATTATAATAAATTAAAGAGCTACACGGCACGGCAGTAAAATATTTGAAAATTAACCCAGGGAACAAAATAAAAGTAACGATGCCGTGTGACTAAACTTACAAAAATAAAACGTCCACTTGCTTCAAATCCCAAAATGAAATGAAAGACTAAACGCAAGAACTCGGCAAAAAAGCAAAAGAGCTGCGCGTTGTGCCGGAAATTAGGCGTTAAACGAAACGTGCGAAAATTAAAAAACACAATGACGCGCAGACTAACACAGCAAAAATAAGAACCAAATAAAAGAGCCGAGTTCGAAAATTTAGTGGGGCAAATAAAACAGATCGGTGCTGTAACAATGCTCTTTTGGATGGTCCGCCAATTAAGCCCGATGACTCAACCGCGCTAATTAACTTGGCACAGAAATTGGAAGAATGCAGCGCGACTTTGGAGCACTTGCATTATTTTTCAGATTTAAACTGTTTTGAAAATCTAGTAAAATAATCCGCAGGCAACCGGCAGCTTTACAGACAAGATGGCTCCGCTCTGCTGCAAAGATAGAAGAGGGACGAGAGCCAAGATTCTCGGACGTGCGAAAGTTCGTGGCCAAGGAAGCGGTTGTCGTGAAATCGTCGTACGCGCCAGCGATCAATAAAGGTAAAAAACCGGCTCACGTTCCAAAATATTCTGCTCATTCTACTGTAATCGAAAGATCCAAATCTAGGCCAGCAGTACCTCGCTCACTGTAAATGTTGGTTGTGCTCCGCTAATCATTATCTGTGGGATTGTCCGAATTTCAAGCGCAAATCTGTTTCCGAGCGTTTGCAATTCATGAGGCAGCTCCGCTTATGTAACAACTGCGCGAAGAGAGGTCACGTGTCTTGATATTGTCTGGCGAAGCCCGCCTGCAATGTATCACGTTGTACTCGTAGACACCATTTTCTTCTCCACACTGAGTTTGGAGACTGTAGACCAGCGTCCAGCTCTGCTGCTACCACAGGATCATCAGATTTGACTCCGCAGCAGTCTCAAGGTTCAACTTCCAACTTTAGTGGTGCTACGCATCGGCGCAGCCAGAAATAAAAAAAGGGGGGAACTAATTTTTTTTGTTATGATTAAAGCATATGCAAATCGGAAAGTTTTCATTCAGGCATTTTAAAACAAATTACAAGGATTAGCCAAACATGCAAAAGTCCTGCCGTCATTCATGCAGCGGACGCACAAAAAAATAAATGAAAAAGAAAAGTGGTTTCAGCTTGATTTACAATTTTATCTTATTTGATGATACAACAGTGGACACAAAAAATGCATTTTCTTAGGCTACGTTTACATGAGACTTCATTTCGCCCGCAAGCAAAAAAACTCGTATCGGTTAAGCTGGCAAACAATGGAAGTGTTCACATGCGCGCAGCGCAATGAAATTGAATTTCGCGCGATTTTCATTTCGGTCAATTTGACAGAAATGAATATTCATTTCGGCTGTGTGAACGCAGACGACTTGAAAGCAACCCGAAACTGAAATACGCCAGCTGTACAAAAAACTGCAAATTGAACAAAATAAACAGTTTCTATAGTGTATTTGGCCAGGTGAATAGACAAATGTGGTTTATTGGATTACTTGGTCAAATGTACTTTGCATTTTTTAGTTTGTACCCAACTGATAATAGAAGTTCCAACCAGGATTTTCTTAAAGGGGCTGAAAAACGTCCTTGTGCATATTACTTTGAAAATTGTATTGTAATTACTTCGTATCAAAAACCTCTTTAGTGCTCACTTACTCAGTACTCACGTAATGGGTCTAGGGGAGCGATGTAAGCTACCCTGTTGCCCCAGAAGAAATTGCTTTTAGTGAGTTAAGTCTTTCAAAAATTGCCGCTAATGATACTAATTGTCGTAGGATGTCTAAACGTTTCTGTGATAACTGTATAATGCCTATAATTATTTGTTCAACGTTTCCGTGGATAACTGCGTGATGCCTATAATGTACATATTTCTTCTGAGAGTGTGAGTGTTTTTTTTTGTTTTGTCTTGATGTGAAGGCTTATGTTTGACTCAAGTTTATGCCGTGTTTTGTAACAGGCTTCAAGGTACAGTCCTTCCAGCGCAAGCCTTATAGAGCGTTTGGAAAAAAACTTGGCTTGACTAAACCAATCACTACTTTTTTGCTCGTTTTTGGTTTCAGAGCCTGGAATTGAGAGTTATATTTTAGCCCGTATGGGTTTTTGACCAATGGCAATTTATTATGGCACTACGGTGGCGCAGAGCAAGTACATCAAGCAAGTTTAGAAATCAATCTAAAATAGCCTACTAACATTTTAATTTTAAACTAAAAAAAACACTCACACTCTCAAAAAAATATGTACATTATAATCATGGTTAGCCCTACCACTTACCTTTTCAATCGCCGTCTTTTTTTCTTCAAATTACAAATTTCTTGCAGGTTGACCATGATCTCTGCTTCTTGTTCTTGCAGTTTTAATAACAAATACAAAAGCAGCTGCATTTGTAATTGATAAAATGCAAGCAAATTAGCCACTAGTACTGGTATCAATGCTACAGCTTTCATCTCTGTTCAGTGCAAGCCCATCTGAGCGAAATGATGACGTCACAGATAGCAACGCAGCATTTATATGCCCGTTGCTTTCGGGGTGAAATGAAAAACCGGTTTAAACTGGAATTTTCGTTGCACCTGATTTTCATATCGGGTCTCATGGAAACGTAGCCTTAATGTAAGCCATGCGAGAAAGCCGCAGACTATTGTTATTATTTAGGCAAACTGGCATAATAATATTTCAACTTTTAAATATAGTATATTGTAACAAATTTAAGAACAAATGAGATGTACTTTTCGCAAAAACACACAAACAATACCCACCTACATTAAAAAATGATCGGTTTTTGAAAAAAATAAGTGCTCCCTATTATTATTTATGTACTTGGCATCACGTTCTGATTATTATCTTCAAACGAAAAAAATGCGCTATATTGTGGCTTGCCATTCCAAAGCTTTGTACTTCGTTACTGCACTGTTATTATTATCGTTGGTAGGAAATAGGAATCTTAGCAAGAATAATGCTGTAGCAACCGACCGTTCCTTATGTGCGGTTAATTGTCTCAATCAAATAATGCGAATCTGAACGCGGCATTTGCGGAAAAATGGTCATAACGAAGTACAATGGGTTTATTTGTACAGCACACCGGCGAACGAAATTTGGTTCGCACCGAAAACTGTGTAAAATGCTTCCATAGCAAATTTTTAGGCCCGGCTATACTGTGCGTAAAATTGCGAACA
Source organism: Trididemnum nubilum (assembly GCA_963965965.1). Classification (NCBI taxonomy): domain Eukaryota; kingdom Metazoa; phylum Chordata; class Ascidiacea; order Aplousobranchia; family Didemnidae; genus Trididemnum; species Trididemnum nubilum. The sequence goes on from OZ014471.1 coordinate 25,225,227, forward strand.
TGCGAGCGTGTCGTTAGTTTGTTCGAAACAACTAACTGCTAGTACGCTGGTAAGACGACACACTAAGCGTACCGAATTTGGTTTAAAATAAACTAAACACGAACTTTTGCGTTCACGATTTACGCGTAGTGTAGATTGGAAATAGGCGGACGGCATCTGTGCGACTTTTTGCTCGCAACCAGTGTAGTCAGTTGACTGCGACACAGTTGGAACAACGTCGGCGGTCTCGTTGCTTTGATAGACAACTAGAATACTGTTACAAATCAACACAGCTATCCGTGTAATATGCTGTCATAGAAATGGATCAAAAAAGATTTCCTAAAAATAAATTAGCGTACTATTTACTGTAATAAACATTTGACATTGTACAGTTTGAAGTTGTAAAAATGATTCAAACCAGCCCATCCCCCGTTTCCCCAACCCCAGTTGAAAATAAAATTAAAAGATCAAACTGACATCGCAGCTACGCTTTTGCTAAACTACGGGTTCTCTGGAGCTGGGCAGTTGATCGAAATGTAACTCTACATAAGGCTGTTTAGTCCAATTACGTCTGATTTCTCATCGATATCTGATTATACTTTTTGGAAAATGATAAATTTTGAAACAAAATGCATAGCGTTTTTTGGTGAAAATCACGCTGCTTTCTGCCTCATTTGCTTTCTCCCGCAAAAGCAATGCCGTATGCTGACGAGCCTTATTCCAAGAAATCACGATATGGGTTACGCAATAATCCGAACACTTCCAATAAATATCAACCATGACTATATAAGCATTCCGACTCTCCGGGTTTTGTTTTTACCCTGCGTTGCAAAAAGGCAGCGTGGCTAAAGTCTTGTTTCAATAAAATCAAGTTTTTATGCGCGATTATTACATTAATGTGACGTAATAGATAACTTTTTCAATCATATTTACCAAAATTGATTTTTTGATTGTAGCTCATTTTCATTGTTACGTTAACTATGATTCACTTTTCCTTTTCGTCGCAAACATTTTTTGAACCCGAATATCTCGGAAACAATGCAAGCTAGATGGCCGAAATTTTTTGAGGGTATAGAAGCTTTCAACCGTGGAATAAATTTTCAAAAAATGCAAAAGTTTTGACATTGCTTAAATGCAACTCAGAGTAGAATTACACTCGAGTTTAGCATTTTTAAATACGTTTTTGACACTCTTTATCTTTTTTAAATAATTTTTGTGAAATTGTGCACTTTTAAAAGGGGGGGGGGACTAGGCCCCCTAATCCCCCCTGGCTGCGCCGGTGGTGCTACGGTAACTAAATCTGCTAACAATACGTGCTTGAATGTTGTACCAGTTAAAATTTCTTCAGGCTCGAAAACTGTATTGAGTTATGCGTTCTTAGATCAGAGATCTACGGCTACCCTGTGTGATGAGCGTCTATTGGATTTACTGCAGATTACCGGCAAGACCGCTAAATTTGCCATTTCAACTGTTAATGAGCGAGCGGATATCCACCGGGGTTCAACGGTAAATTTGACTGTTAATTCCTTAGCAGGAGGTGAGCCTTTGAATTTGCAGAACGTTTTATCTGTTAAACGATTGCCAGCTCTACGAAATTAGCCCTTGACGAAAGATGAGTTGCAAGCTTGGCCGCATCTCCGGGACTTGGATCTTCTTGAAATCGCAGGAGAGGTACTGTTGTTGATAGGAGTAGATGCGCCGGAGGCATTCTGGGTGGTGGAAGAGCGACGTGGCAACCGTGAAGAACCGTACGCTGTTCGAACTACCCTTGGTTGGTCACTGATGGGTCCCAGATCAATAGACGGTAGTGACTTCGCGAGTGCGGGATTTGGAGATTCCGTGTCTATTAATTTCGTGAGTACCGAAGTGGAGAATTTTCCTGCCGTCGCCAGCAAATAAAGTCGAAAGTTCGTCGTTTGTACACCTGTTTTTAAATCTGTATTACCTAACGCGTATCAAGTTACCGCTTCAAAAGTTGAATAGTTATTGCTGCACTTACTCATAAAGGGTACCTAGCAGGGAGCCCGGAGACTACCCAGGGCATGAACTCGCGACCCGCGTAGTCATAAAGAAAATTCACACAGCATGCAATAAGCCTATGTCAACAAATTATTTAGTTTTTCCGCCACACCTTGCTGCTTAGGAAATCGGTGTCTGAAATTATTGTCTCTGTAATGTCATTTTGGGTGTGGCCAGTTTTTAGCTTTAATAAGATAACAAAAAATATACCTTTTTTCTGTGCGTGCTTTAAAAATCGCTATTTGCTTTGTTTTTATTCATTCAGTGAATTTTGAGATACGTTTAACTTGTTGATGCATTGCTAGTGCTGGCAACGCATCTATTAAAAAACCCGTCTGCCCTGTCTTTGCCCGTCTTGCGAAATGCTTTTGACTGAATGTTTTCTTTGCTTGCAATAAAGTTGTCTGTTGAGACTACTTCTACTTTGTTTTACTGTCGAGGAAATAGGCGGGTTGGGAAATTGATCCACTTATCAATTTCCAAGATCTGAATTCTCTGGGTCTGAGTTATCCACGAAGATCACCTAGAATCACAAATTGAGCGTTGGTGGCAACTTGATATCTTGCCTTCCAGTTACGGTAGGCAAAGTTTGATGTCTAAGGAGGACAGGTACGCTTTGCTAATGATGGAAAAGTCAAAGACTATCATCAATGGTCACTACCAGGTGGCACTGCCTTGGAGACCTGGAGCTCCTTATTTGGAGGACAACTATGAGCAGGCAAAAGTCCGACTGTCTCACTTGAAAGGACGACTGCTCAAGAATCCGATGTTGAAAGAGAGGTATGTCGATGTTGTTTCTTCTTACATTTCGCAGGGCCATGCTGAACAGGTTTCCAAGAAGCAAGCAGCAACTTCAGGGTGGTATCTTCCTCATCATCCCGTGCAGCATCCATACAAGCCGGACAAAGTACGAGTCGTCTCTGATTGTGGAGCGAAGTACGCTGGAAATTCGTTAAATGCTCAACTCCTAAAGGGTCCTGACTTTATGAGTAGCTTGGTAGGGTCCACGACAACTGACCGAATCGTTGGTTCGCGGTCAGTTTGTTGCGGTCAGTTGTCCTGGCTCGAGCTTGGTAGGAGTGCTAACGAGGTTTCGTTTAGAAAAATTTGCAATCGTTGGCGATGTGGAACAAATCTTTCACCATGTCTTTGTTGATCCCAAGGACCGGAAATATCTTCGATTTTTGTGGTGGGGTGGAGGAGACTTGAACAAGGAGCCTACCGTTCATCAAATGAATGTGCACCTTTTTGGCGCCACATCTTCGCCAAGCTGCGCTCAATTTGGTTTACTACAATCTGCAAATGACCAGGCAGAAGAATTCGCAGAACCGGTAAGAAATTTAGTTCGTAACAATTTTTATATGGACGATTGCTTATTTTCAGTCTCGTCGGCTGATGAAGAAATACGGTTAATCCGGGAGGTGTCGTCTTTGCTCCGTAATCGTGGGTTCAATCTTACAAAATGGTGTTCCAACAGTCAGTCGATTTTGAAGTCCGTTCCAGAAGAGAAACGCGCCAAATCCGTGGTCGAGTTAAAGGATAACCAAGGATCATATGAGCGAGTTTTGGGCGAGCAGTGGAATTTTTCGGATTACCATTTCCAGTTTCAAGTTCGTTTGAAGGATAAGCCAGTTACTCGTAGAGGTATCTTGTCTGCTTTAAGTTCATTGTTTGATCCCTTAGATTTTGTGGCTCCCATAATTCTGACTGCCCGCTTGATCTTGCAAGATCTTTGCCGTCGGAAGCTTGGGTGGGACGAAGGCATACCGGAAGAAGATGCCAGGAAATGGAGAAGCTGGCTTGGTGACCTTACTAATCTTTCCCGGGTGACGTAGTGTTGTTCGAGTTGTGTTCAATATTCTACTCAGGAGAAACGCGAGCTTCATCATTTTGCAGATGCGTCATCAGTTGGATACAGCACCGTGAGTTATCTAAGAGTTGTAGGCCAGGATGGTTCTGTGTTTTGCAGCTTCATCTTAGGAAAGTCGATACTGACTCCCTTGAAGAAGGTTTCGATTCCCAGGCTGGAGTTGACAGCTGCTACGATGGCTGCGAGGATAGACTCTATGTTGAGAGTGGAACTTGATAAGACGGTAACTGATTCTGTGTTTTGGACTGATTCTCTTGTGGTCCTATTTATGATAAGAAACTCAAGCAAGCGATTTCCCGTGTTTGTTGCCAACAGGTTATCCCAGATCGAAGAAGTAAGCGATCCATCCCAATGGCGATTCATAGATGGGGGTGCGAATCCGGCCGATGTCGGCACCAGACCAGCAAGCATTGGAGAACGTTTGGACTTTTGGCTGTCCGGTCCATCTTTTTTGCAGGAGCCTCAAAGCGACTGGCCTGAGCCACCATGTGAGTTTTCGAATCTGCCGGAAGAATTTAAAATCCTGAAGAAAACTGTGGTGGCGTGCAAGGTGGTAGAAATCACCGATTCTGTCAGCATGAGCCGAAGGTTTGCTCGTTTTTCATCTTTTTACAGGTTGAAGAAAGCTGTAGCTTGGCTGCTGCGGCTACGAGGTAGACTGCTGAAGAAATAGGTTTGCAATGGGCCACTGACTGTTGATGAAATTGCCCATTCTGAGATGGTCATCATTCAAGTTATCCAACAAGAATCTTATCTCGAAGACTACGTGTATCTGACCTCTGCAAGCACAAAAGAGAAGGACGTTAACAGCTGTCTCAAGAAACTTAACCCCATTTCCATTGCAGGAGTTCTACGTGTAGGTGGCAGGTTGCGAAGGAGTTCGTACGACTTTGATGTCAAGCATCCGATAATTAGGCCTTCCGATTCGCATGTCACTCGCTTGTTGATTGCAGATCAGCACCGGAGAATTGGTCATGGAGGATTTTCTCACACCTAGACGACTTTGAGGCAGCGGTACTGGATCGTGAAAGGAGCTGCAACGATACGTAAGATGTTGGGTCATTGTTTGTTCTGCAAGCGCAGAAACAGCTCATTTGGCAAACAGTTCATGGCTGACTTGCCACTCTGCCGCGTCACTTCAGGAAATCCTCCATTCTATTTTACAGGTGTTGATTATTTTGGTCCGATTTTGGTCAAACAAGGAAGGAGCATGGTGAAACGTTACGGATGCGTGTTCACTTGTTTAACTATGCGTGCAGTCCATTTGGAGATGGCTTACTCTCTTGATACGGATGCGTTCATCAAAGCATTAAGGCGGTTCGTTAACCGTCGTGGTAAGCCTCATTCTTTTTATTCTGACAATGGTTAGAATTTTTTTGGAGGTTATCAGGAACTTAAGCGATCGATCCGAGACTTGAACCAGGATGTCATCGAGGAGAGAATGAAGCAGCAAGAAATCCGATGGCACTTTAATCCTCCATATGCGAGCCACATGGGTGGTATCTGGGAGCGAGTGATCCGTTCTTTACGCCGAGTCTTGCTTGCTATTACAGATCGACAAACTCTGACAGGTGACTTACTTTCTACTTGGTTTTCAGAAGCAGAGTACGTAGTAAATTCACGACTCCTGACCCCCGTTGTGTTGGATGCGAGTGGAGACGAACCGTTGACGCGTTCGGGAGATCACGCTGTTGGAAAGTTGCTCCAATGGACAATTACGTACGAAAGCGATGGCGACAAGTGCAACATCTCGCGGACAACTTCTGGCTGCGATGGAGAAGAGAATATTTGCAAACGAGACAAAAGTGGCAGGGAGTGCAACCAAACTTTGCGGTAGGAGATATTGTTCTTCTGCATGATACGAATTTGCCTCGACGAAAATGGCCAATTGGTCGTGTGACAGAAACATTTAGCGATGATCTGGGTCATGTTCGCCAAGTCCTAGTTCGGACCCAGAACGGCAAAATCAAGCGACCGATATCAAAGTTGTGCAGACTGTTTTCCGAGGACTGCGTTTCAGACTCAAATGATCAACTTTGTCCCAACTTCCAACAAAAGAACACTAACCCCTAAACTGTTTGAATTAGAACTGAGTCTGATTTTTTGAAGTGTATTTTGTGTGTGTATGTGTTTGTGTAGGCTTAGTAATATTTTGTAACTATTTGAAATCACCTAATTTAAGGCTAATTTTGTTTGACATGTGCTATTCTTGCTGTAACTTGTGTTTAATTTCGGTGTGTAATTCGTAAATTGGCGGGGCTATGTTACAGCAAGTTAGCTTGCTTTGGATTCAAACAAAACCCTTTCGCCTGGCAAGATTCCAACCACTATGCATTCGAACAGAAAACCTTTTGTAACATGAGAAAAGGCACGCCAATATCGATCATTGATAAGATGTCATGTTTACTTTCGCCATTCGTAGTAAGCGAATTGTTTTGCTTAGTCATATTTAGTTTTTCCATCTTGACCCCTAATGGTGCGTAGCGGATTGGGATAAAAACAAGTTACTTTCTCTGTTAGCGTATGTTGATTTTAGTAGTATTAACGGAAATGTAGTGATAAGTTGATTATTGTTTTTGCATACGTCTTAGTATTTTCCAATATGATTACTTCAACCGGAGGCGATGTAATGTAATAATTATGTAATGTAATATTATGTAATGAGGCGATGTAATGTAATAGTAATGTAATAACCGGAGGCGATGTAATAATTCACCCACTTTTGCAAAACAAAACTTGTTTTGGACAATGTTTACAAAAAATAGCCTTTTTTCCCTTAAATTTCCACGTGGTTTTTATTCTATTCTTTATAATTTTTCTCTATAAATGCCCTTGCAAACATGCCAAATCATTTCAATTGACTCAAACCGTTGAAGTAGATTTGAGATAAATCAACCATTCGATTGTCGATTTTTTGATCCGAATGTTGTGCATTTACCGTCTCAAATAGTTGTCTAGTTTTGTGCATTTTCTTTTTGATACTTGATTAATTTGTAAGCGTTATATTGCGAATTTGGATATGTTATTTTGCTTTGATAATTGTTTCTCTTTCCTAATGATGCTATACGTAAAAGCCTGAAGCTGAAATAATGTTAATTCACTCATAAAGAATGTTAATTGTTTTACGCTGTTAAAACCGATCTGTGCCTGCTTTTTATCGCATTGTGTTGTGTTTATTTTAGAAAACCGTCAAAAGTTTCGCGTGAAAGTTCACGTCAAAGGGTCACGTACGTTTACGTCCAAGTGTCGAGCGTCAACTGTCATTCGAAAGACGTCGATTCTAGTGATTGTGATTTGTGCACCTTAGTCTATAGTGAACTGTTCGAATTGTGAACTTGGGTGTGCTTGACGAGTCATCTCTATCCGGTCGGTATTGCGCACGTTTAAGACTGTGGCTGAGTTTTCCTGTAACAGTATGTACATAGTAAAATGCGCTATGTGGTATATTATACTTGTTACCAGAGGTGGAGTCCTCGAGGACGTCGTTGGCCTCAAGGACGCATTTTCAAGTCCTTGAAAATTGCCCTGTCCTCGGCTCGAAGACAGCACTATTTTTTGAATGGTTAAAATTTTGTAGATCAGCTGAAAAATGTTTTTCTAGACCGTCTTTTTTTTGAGATCGACTGAAAAAAAATTATTAAAACCTTTTTTCTTAGGAAAACACCTTCATTTGTGTCCTTGGTCCTTGGCCTCGGATTTTTTTGTCCTTGGCCTTGTGTCCTCGACTCCACCTCTGCTTGTTACTGCGTTTACTAATTTCTTATTAGATGCTACAGGCCTACTGCATGGCGTACTATTGCAGATATTACTTAGTTTCATATTGGTTTTTCATTTGTGGTCTATATTGATAGGTGGCAACCGTGGCATGCTAAATTTAAATAAGTATGTAGGGTAATGACTTTTCAATTTTCGCTTTTATGTGTGTACATTCGCAACCAACAAAAATTATGTTTGTAGATACAAAATATAAAAACGAAAACCAAATTCTCTAACTAACAAACTTTGCAAGATACAATCCGATTAGCTAACCATTTAGTAGATGAATTTCTACTGGATTTTTTTGATTATAAATAAGATATCTACATTCACTGATGTCGTTGGTAAATCAAATCAATCACAACAAATCTTTCTTTATACTCGCTGTAATACGCCAAAGCATGCAACGAGTTGGCGGGGCCCATCTCCGCGTCATTGCACCCGGGCAACACAGCTTCTTTCGAAGAAATGTTGCACTGGTGGCGAGCCGTTGGCAACACTGGTGTCCGATTTGACCAGCCCGAGATTTGAACCTCAGACCTCCCGCTCCAGACACGAACACGTTACCACTCGACCAACTAACCAGGGGCAAATTTTTAATATTTCTTAAGTTACTGCGGTTATCTAACGGCTTTATCACATACAAACAATACTGCTAGTTCTGGATGCGAGAAAAGTGGCACAATAGCTTTGATCCAAAATGAGAACTGGCAAATAAATTTCTAACCTTGAGATTATACCTTTTTTTACTGTTTTTCTAAATTTATTCAGCACTGATCCCAGTTACGACCAAAGTTTGCGACAATTTGTTATAAAGCCACCTCTAAAATAAAATCTGAAACATTATCAAGATAAAATCGTTACGTGTGGGAATTAGACAGTCTTTGCAGAATGATACGAATAGTGATAAAAAGAATGGTATTTCAATCAGTATAACCATTAATTGTAATAATTACAATGTTGGAAGCAATTGCAATTTTTGCTTTTTACTTCCAAAACCATTTGTGATAATACACTAGAACGTAAGTCCATCGGGTACTACATAGGATTTTGGAAAATCTAATGACGAGCAATGACATTATAAATCTAATGACAAGTAATGACCTTATTAATTTAAAGTTTCTTATATAAACTTCACAAAAACTGCAAAATTTTTGAATTTTTGAGAAAAAAAATACTCTCCAATATTAGACAACGTAATCTTTTGCAAAGTAAGAAAAAAACTAATCCGACGAACGCCCAAACCTTTTACAGTACTCCAAATTGTCCAAACTATTATTCTAAAAAATGGACCAAAAATCCGAGAATCAAGTTAAACCAATTTCTTTTTTTCTTATCAGGGTTGCCACAGAAACTGCAAAACCAAATTCCAGGACTTTCCAGGACTTTTTAAGGTCATTTTCCAGGACTTTTCCAGGACTGTTTAAATTCTTTTTTACAAGACTTAAAATTTAATTTTGGCTATTACTCTTTCATGCACCTACTTTTTTGTACTTGTCATTGACCAAAAATTTTGATGTAACGCATTTGTATTCCCAGTACTGACTACTAGCCAGGAGCAAAGCCAGAAATTTGCAATGGGAGGGCTGTGCTATCGGGTATGAGAGCAGAGCCCAGCCGCCGGAAGCCACTGGGGGTCTGGGGGCAACAGCGCTAAAAAATTTTGCAAGTTTTTACAATAATGACTTATTTTCAGGCCTAGTTTGGTAAAGATTATTGCTTCTAAAATGCGGCAAAGAAATTAGCACTGCAAAAACGAGGTTAAAGTGGTTGCATAAAAAGGTTAACAGTATGTGGGTGATGGCTAGAGCTCGACCAGTATGACTTTTTCAGGCTGACAACGACTTATTAATTACCACATTTTGTCAGTATTTTTCACTAAACTTGACACTAAAAGCTTCAATAATCCTCCTCCACAGAAAGACTATTTCTAACACAAGTCATACTAAGCAAATAGAACGCAAGAGTGCTCGAGCTTGCTCTAAAAATAAACTGTTTAAGGTAATTGCGCTAAGCCGATATTTTATCGGCGGTAGAGAGCCGACATGATATACCGGCTTGGCCATGAGATCGGCTGATATATATCGGCAGACCAAATGTATCGGTCGAGCTCTAGTGATTGGTAATGGCAAAACTTCAGTCCTAGCTCTATTTTCAGCCAGTAAACCACAAAATTCTATCATTTGAAAAAGATAGTTTATTTGATCGCCAGCATACAAAAAACGCTATCCTAGCCCTAACCCCAACCTTAAACTTAACCCAAACTGTAACCTTAGCTCTAACCCAACGTTAATCCTAACCCAAACTAAAAATCTAAACCCCACCTAAACACTAACGATAATAATTTAAAAAATAAAAGACTAAATGAGCAAATGAGCACCCATTCTTGTTCTCTTATTCTCTATAAGCAGAGCTCATTTGCACGCTAAAGAGTAAATAGGGACTTCCTTTGAAAAAATTCACAAGTATATTAATCCAAATCGTCTGTATTTTATAACGCTACAAAAAGATATAATTTGGGAAGAGGGGTTAACGAAACGAGATTTGAGAGAGTTGATTGGTAATTAACAGAATTAAATGTTGAATAAACCCTTTTTTTTTACAAAGCCTACGTTAAGCATTATGCATCATGCAATCGAATGAATTGTTTATTTTTAGCCATTTTTAGTTAGTTGTTACTGTTTTTTTTTACCAATGTTAGCCCTTCCCTAAAATCATGTTCCAACAGCGGCTTTAAATTACTTTAGTGTTCTTATTACTGCAAAATACTGCCTCAGAAGTATAGTGGGAAAAACGTCCTATTTTTCATATTGTGCATTTTGGTCAATGGGCCAAAGTGGGTCCACGACAACTGACCGCGACAAACTGACTGCGAACCAACGGACCGCAAACAAACTGACCGCAAACAACGCCAATTCGCTGAAAAGGGCAATCCTGAATTTATTTTTACTGATATCCCCAGAGCCATTTTGCCCAAACTTTCACTTTGTGATGAAATCACTGTGACAAAATCAGTGATGAAATCACTGTAACAAAATCATTGCTTCGCGGTCAGTTTGTTCGCGGTCAGTTGACTTGGCTCGGCCAAAGCTACGCTACTGCTACTAGAGTATCGCATTGCAATAAAATTACTGTCCATGAATTTACTCTTTCTAATAATATTCAATCATTTAATTATAGGCCTACATATTGTACAACAAATTGCAAATTTTGATATTTTAAAGAAGTGGAAATACATGTACTCTAGCGTACTAGTAAGAACTGTTTAAAAAGAATAAGAGAGCAAAGAGCAGAGGAATATGCGCTTATATTAACTTTAGGGTAGGAGCTAGGGTTACAGTTTGGTTTAGATTTATGGTTCGCTTAGGGCTAGGATGGCGATTTTTTTTTTTTTTTGTGCACCAGCATACAAATAAGCTCAATCTTTAACAATACTATCAAGCTTCTTCAACAAACTTTACAATAGAAATTATTTCAACAATGGCTTTGTATAATTACAAGGTACCTATAAAAAAACAACTTTACATTCTGTCCTGGTAAATCGCGGGAAAACTTTGTAAACATTTTTCCAGGACTTTCCAGGACTAACACACAAAATTCAAGGACTTTCAAGGACTTTCCAGGACAGCAAAAAAAATCCAGGACTTTTCCAGGATGTGGCAACCCTGTCTTATGATTTAAAAGTCCGTAAAAAATCGTGCAAAAAGTAGTTTGAAAAATTTACATTCACTAAACTCCGTCCAACACATTTTGAAAGCTTTTTTTGTAAGTTCGAAGTAATTGCATTTTTATTTACCAAGTTGTCAACTGACAGCGAAAACCTTATTCATTTTTCGAGAAAAGGATGTCGTTCGCTCATGTGTCTACCGCACACAGTGAAAGCTTCATACTGCCCATTTTATTGCTAATATCTAGCCAGGAAGCTGGATGTGAATACAAGCTTTTTTCAAGTTTTGGTTTGACCAGACTGGTAATCGAACCCAAATCTACTATATCAGCAGCAGACACTTTATCCACTCGACTAATGATAAAAAATGATAAGATTGGTAAGATAAACAGTGTTGTTATATACAGAATGCTACGCTGCACTTTTGTTTAGGTTTAGCAAGAGCAGCAACAAATGCAATTTTTGCATTGCCAGGTCTACCCGACTGAGAATGAAACCCATAGCATGAGTTTTCAAAGTGAAAACTCTTACTATATTATATTAGACTACGAAAATTTAGCATACTAAAAAGTACATCAAAATTCAACCAATTTTATTGACGTTTGCTACAGCTATGTCATAAACATTTACACATGAATGAGAAAAAATAGTAATTTGATGCTAGTTCTTTTAGAATTTTGTACAAAAAATACCATATTTTGTAGTGTTTAGCAAAAGAAACTAAAACAGTAACAAATATTCAGCTTGCAATTAACTCATGCAACAAACTTATAATTTAGTCCGTAATTATCTCGAAGTTACTGAATAAAACTCCAGTTGCGATGCCGCGTCATGGCAATCAAACGCTTATTAGCATTACGCAGATGAAAAGCAAACCGATCGCTTCTGATAGTCCTTGACTTATGTTGGAATTAATTGAAGATCAAGGTTGAAAATATAATGACAATAAGTTGAGACTTCTCGTGGGGCAAAAACGGATTTTTTGTCTTTTGTAATTCGGGAGTTATTAACATTTGAATGTGTTGTGTCGAATCGATCCTCACTGGGCCATTAATCAAAAAATTCGCCTGGTCCGAATAGGGTTAAGCGTGATATTTAGACTATTAGCGTATCTTTAGCAACTTATTGGAATTTATTTATCAAAACCTGAGAAAGTGCAATAAATTTGGAGTTAATTACAGCATTAAATTTTTATTGCTCGATTTTGGCGTGATCTGGCTTCAGCGCACAAGAAGTCAGAGTAGCCGGCTTGTTATGATATGACCTTGACAGCAGTAACAAAAGACCCGAAATTCGAAACCCGCTTAGTTTTAAAACCACTCTGTGCTCACTCAAACCATGGGATCCATGCTCAGACGTAATACAGCAATCAAAACAATATAGGTGAGCACTGAACCGTATCGAGGAGGCAGCATAATGAAAGTTATAACTTCGTAATGATACTTGGATCACGGACAAAATCCAAGTTTTTTTTCGTTTAGCGCAATTAAAAATAGTGATGTAGAGTATCGTCATTTTGGCTGAATTTTTCATTCAAAGTAATTTGTAACGACAAATTACTGATTACTTTTTCTGAGAAGTAGCAAATACGGTAATTTTATTACTTTTATACTGCAATTTTTGGTAACGTAGCGTCATTACTTTTATAAGGTAATTTGCCCACTACTGCCAATAGAGGATTAAAATAAAATATTCTGCAGTTTGATCAGGAAAGCCCTTGAATGTTTATCGAAAAGCTACCACGCGCAGTTAAAGTCAATCTTCAATTTTAGTTTAAGATGCAAGCTTTAGCAACGATAAAAAAAATTATTAAGGCAGCAAATTGTCAAATATTAGCGTGGTTATTATAGATTAAATAATAATGTTGTCAGACATTGCAATAATATCGCAAATACGCAAAATAATGCTTGATAATAATATTGTCGGACGTTATTTTGCGTAAGATAATATTGCTGACATTGCAAAGCGGAAGAAATTTTGTTCTTATCGGATATATTATTGTGCTCGCCGCATATTCGTATTAATTTACATATAATTACACTGGTTATTATTTTTTAGAATCATTGCATATAGGAAGGTGAGGCAAGCCCTCGGCCAAGGACTCGAAGATGCCTTGAAACCTCAAAATGATGATGATGCTAATATTCCCAAAATGTTGCAATGTTTCATTTGGTCAAACATTTTTTCAAATTTACGATCAAAACTCTTAAGAGATGACGTAACCAAAAACGTTTGTGACATCATCACTTTGATTTCAGCAATTTTGGGTTTGGCGCCAAAAAGCTGACTCTCATTTACAATTTGAGCCATCAATACAGAATACGTCATTTTTTAAAAACAAAAATTTGGCAATGACGTCATCAGTTTCAAAGTAAAGTTGCTTGTACCTGCACTTAGAAATCAATTATTATATTCAAAATTTGACTCTTCCACAACTTTTGGATTGGCTGCTGGACAGTAAAGGCTCTTTGACACTAGATGGCAGACTTTAAAGGCCAAAAAAGGGGGAAGTTTTATGTTCAAAACCCTAGGGATTTTTTTCGTTTACTCAGGCATAGTTCTGAGTCATCATGCCGAATTTCAGCTAATTATAATTTTTTTTCAGGTTTCAATGTATTCTGTCGTATTTCTACCGGACTAGTAGGGCATGACAACATATCATGGTATTGTTTACATATTGCATCGGATATTCTAGCACCAGTTTAGTGTTACTTTATAGACAATGCTTTTAGACTAGGACTATTTCCGCCGAGTTGTAAAAAAGCCTAAATCATTCCATTGTTTGAAACCAAACTAATCTAGAAATCAATTCACAAACAATTGTCTTCTTTTTTTGAAAAACATTCAATTCTTGCTAAAACCTAATACGGATTTCAAGCTGGTAAGTCAACCTTTCATGCCATACTAGATAAACGACAGCCAGTGACCATATAAACAACAATCAATACACCAGCTTAACACCACTGGTCTTCAAACAAGCGTTTGATATCGTTTCGCATTCAATACTTCTGTATAAACTAGAGCACTATGGAATTAGTGGAGTCGCAAACAAAATTCTCAATTCGTTTTTGCCAGATCGCTTTTAATTTGTTTCTCAACACAACTTGTCATCTGATATATTAATAAACAAATTCGGTGTGCCACAGGGAAGTAATCTAGGTCCTCTTTAATTTCTAATTTATATTAACGATATCCCCAAAGCTCTAAATTCAAACCCAAGCTTATTCGCCGACGATACATGCTTGAACACCAACGCGGTTACCCCTTCCATCTTGAGTGAAAAAATGAATCAAGAACTAACTACAGTACATAAATGGACTACAGCCAACAAAATAACAGTAAACCCCTAAAAATCTCACTGCTCATAATACCCTCTAAAACGACCATTTCCATATCAACTATTTCAATGACTCAGCAATTTTAATGACACAGTAGCATATTTTGGTATCACGACTGATAACAAATTGAACTTCGATGAACACACTAATGCGCTTGTCACAAAAATATCTAGATCACTAGAAGTCCTATGCAAACTACGTCATCTTTTACCTAAACCAGCACTACATAACTTATATTATTCAATGATTCACCCTGATTTGCTCTATGGAATCACGGTTTGGGAAAATGCTTTTGACAAACATTTAAAACGACTAGATGAGAGTTTGCCAGCCAACCCAGTGAACGACCGACCCAAAGCTAATGCTGTGACCCTCAAAAGTGCTTTTTGTCTATTGTAAAATCAGCAATTATTCAAAAATATCTGATTATGGAACCTCCAGAAGAGTAGAGTCAAAATATTTGTCTGTTAAATATCTCCTGATATCATAACAGACTGGCACCCTAAGTTGAACCATTCAAAAAATTGATTTTTGGGGGGTCCCCCGGGGGGGTACCCCCAAACTATGTCAAAATATTTGCCAGTTAAATATCTCCTGATATCAAAACAGACTTGCACCCTAGGTTGAGTCATTTAAAAACTTGATTTTTGGGGAGGTCCCCGGGGGATGGCACCCCTAAACTCTGTCAAAATATTTGTCTGTTAAATATCTCCTGATATCATAAAACACTGGCACTCTAAGTTGAGCCATTCAAACAATTGATTTTTGGGGGGTCCATTTGGGGGGGTCCCCAGGGGGGTGGCACCCATAAACTACACCAAAATATTTGTGTGTTAAATATCTGCTGATATCAAAACAGACTGGCACCCTAAGTTGAGCCGTTCAAAAATTGATTTTTGGGGGAGTCCATTTGAAGGGGTGGCACCCCTAAACTATGTCAAAATATTTGTCTGTTAAATATCACCTGATATCATAAAACACTGGCACTCCAGCTTGAGCCATTAAAAAATTGATTTTCGGGTGGGTCCATTTGGGGGGGTGGCACCCCCAAACTATGTCCAAATATTTGTCTGTTAAATATCTACTAATATCAAAAACAACTAGCACTCTAGCTTAAGACGTTCAAAAAATTGATTTTTTCGGGCCCCATTTTGGGATAGTTCCCGGTGGAGTTGCCCTAAAACTTTCGGGAGAAAAAACTGCGTTTGTAGCTCAACAACTTTACACAAAAATTAGATTTCGATGTTTTGTGGTTTAGGAGAAGAAGAGCGTACAAAAATTAGGAAGAAAAAAAAGGAAAAAAAAAGAAATAAACCTCATTGCAGCCAAAAGTGGGTTGGTTAAGATAAAAGAATATCTTAAGACATACAACCATATGAAATATTTTTTGCCGTACTTAAGCCGTTTTTGACTGAGACCGCTTTTTACGCTAAACTTGCGAGCCGGTTTTCGGGTTCTAAAACCTAAGTCACGTGACCTATTGCCTTGAAATTTGGTACAAACATATAACTCATTAATCTCAAACTGCTGTCAAAATTTCATGTAGCTAGACCAAACCGTTCTGGAGTTATAAGCAAAAGTCTGAAATTTCGCACTCGTTAGTTGGAAAATGGCCGAGTAAAAACAAAGGAACACGCGACGAGAGCGTCGGTCGTTCCAATTAGCAACCCTTCAAAATAAAGCTGTTAAATTAATTTCTGGAACCCAATGGCGTAATCAATGGAATGGTCATGTTACACCTTCCTATTTGAAGTAAGAAATTCTAAACCTAAATGATTCGTATCTATACGAAGTTGCCAAACTAATGCATAACCACACACGTAAAAAATTGCCCATGAGTGTTTCCTTATTCTTTGCCCTGGTCAAAGCAATAAACACACAAAGTACTTACTCGTTTAACATCATCCGAATTAAATTCTTACCAGCCCAGATGCAAATCTCAAAAACTACAAAAAAGTTTTAAGTATCAGGGAGTCAAGATATGGTACTCGGTGCCACAAGACATAAAACAATTACCCTTTAATCAATTCAAAATAAAGTACAAAAAATTTACTCTCCAAAAATAAATGAAAATATTTGAATCACAAAAGAGTTAGTAATTAAAATAAATCACAGCGGTGGATAACGTTTTCAAGGTAATAAATTTTAACTATTCTAAATTAAAACAAAAATCTCAGTAATTGATTTAAAATTTTAAGGTGGCTGCTCGACTCGATGACCAAGAGGTTCTTCGCAGTTTCCTGCAACATTTCATTTTTAACAAATGCATGTGTTCGTCCGAATTATTTTGAAGTGCAAAATAAACTTAAAACTTAAATCTATCTATGGGCAATTTTAGAAAAAAATTATTGGTTAATTATTTTAACGTTTCTACAATTGTGGGCCTTTTGAAGGGGGGGCGGAGCCCGGGGCAAATGTCTCCAATGCCTTTCTCCTAAATACGGCCCTGCTGGGATCCTCAGATTCCTTTTTGCAGTTAAATACCTTATGCTACATTTTACAGTGTCGTTTGGCGGCCGAAACGTGCGTGCTCATTCATTGATAGGCATTAGATGCGAGGCTATAGAGACATCATATGTACTAAAAAGTACAGAAAAGATTGGCCTAAAATTAACATTGGAAAATGAAGCAAAACCAAAGTTTTCCAACTTTTACAATATTTTCAAATCGCTTTGAAAATCTTCAGTTTGTAATATCCTTTAAAAGACACAAAAATTGTTAGTTTACCGAAAATCACTAAAATTGTTCAACAAAGGCATGGAGACTTCACTCTTGTTCCCAAAACCCCATTTTTTCCAAGCTTTGAAATATCGGGTACGGTAACTCAATTCATTTTAAAAACATAAATTTACAGTATTTTGCAATATTTTCAGATTTATTAATATCACAGTCGCTATATATCTCATAGTCGTAACATGACTATGATAAGCTAATATTTTCAACTATAATATTTTTAAAGAATTCCGTGAAAAAAATCGTTTAATCAAACAATAAGAGTGTTTGAGCAACTACTAAAAAGTGGGGATTCAGAATCAGTGTACGTTTGCACCGGGCCCTAACTGATGAAGCTAAGGTCTTAAAATTTTCCACGTTTAGAATTTCGTTATTTCCATTAACGAGTTGCGGCCCTAATTGTTTGATTACCATGATATTGCTGTCACGTGCTGTGGAACATAACCAACATTGCTGCTAACGCATAAAACTTCAAAATGACATTTATAGCCTATTAGAAACTACTACTTACGAATTATCATAAAAAACTAAACAAAATATCTTAAATAGCTTGCGTTTAAAAATAACGGAAAATTCGCCAACCATACTTTAAAAAAATTGCGTCTTTGATCCTTGCAGCAGTCCTCGAAAACTCGGTTCTTGGCCTTGAACGTCGGGTTCTCAATTCCGCCTCTCGTAAATAAAAGCCCAAGCCATCTCGTTAAACTACAAGCAACACTTACATTGGCGCAAATCAATTATTAAAACACACCTTGATAACATAGTAGTACACCACATTATTCCAAAATCCAAACGTCTTAGTATATCCTAAGCTTATTCCTACCTTCCTCCCATTCAAAATCAAGGCGATTGATTCTGAGAAGTCGATGCAAAAGCACTAAAATAGCACAAACGTGCAGCTAAAAATACAAAAATATTTGAAAGCTCATTTGCTAAAAAAAAAAACAATTTTCGAACTGTTCTCAGAAGAGAACCACATTACAATACATGCATTTTTTAATGCTCAGTAATCACCATCATAAGATACCTCAATTTGAACAAATTTTTTTGAGAAATACTACGCTACTTCACTTGATACGAGCTTATTACATACATGATAAATAGAACTGCCTGTAATTTGAGATGTTTTCGAAGCTTAACAAACAACTATAGGGTCGTGGTCTTTAGTTGAAATTTTTACTTTCACCGTGTTATCATTGATGTCTTGTATCAATTTAGCTGCTAATTCTTTTAAGTACCCACGTTCAGTATTGGAATGTTCACACAAAATGACTGAAGTCTTATTTGCTACTGCGTCCAGTACTTCATGATGAGACATTTCTCCCGTCAAGAAGATGTCTGCCGAGATACCTTGTAAAATAGAAGCTCCTGAACCAGCACAAAGAGCAACGGTGGAAATCTGTGTTTCACAATCACAACCCAAGCCAAGAGCAAGTCGTACTTTGCTTAAAGATAAATGCGATTTAATCCGATTAATCAAGTCTTTTATTGGCATTGACTTTTGCAGACGACAAAATCTACCCATGCCTGTATGAGGTAGGGGTTGTGGGCATAGGCTTATGATTTGTACATCATCTATTGAGGTAGGTGACAAAGTAGATAATACTTGATCAGCATCTTTGCAAACGAATTCAAGTTCACCAGAATTTGCGGAATTTATGGAAAATTTATATTTTTTTGTTAAATCGTTCAGAAGTTTAGAAGAATCAGCGCTCATTTTCAATTTCACAAGTTTCGTCGAGCATTTGTCGGTCGATTTTTCAATTGGTACAGATTCAACCACTTCACCCAAGCTTTGAGAAAGCCAATCATTTACTCCTGTACAAATAGCATCACAAGCTGTATGAGGGGAGTATATCGCAATTCGATTTTCTAGAGCACAGATAACAATCCTGTCCTTCCAATGGCTGGTAGTTAATTTTTTAATTGGTTTAAAGATAGGAGGATGGTAAGACACTATCATATCAGCTTTCCACACCACAGCTTCATCCATAACTGGTTCAGTGAGATCGTTAGTCAATAAAATGTGTTTTACAATGTGAGGAAAAGAAGGTTCGACCAAAAGACCAACATTGTCCCATTCAGCAGCCAGTTTTAAAGGAGCCAGATTATTCAAAATTCGAACTAAGCGACTAATTTCCATAATTTAATAAAAAACCTAAGACCTGAGATATGAAAATGATAGAAGTTATATGTATAAATATATCCACTAAAATCAGTGGCGTAGAGAGGACAGCCTTCTCGGAGGGCACGAGGCTAATTTCCACTGCGCTAAATCATGTGCCACTGACAAAAGTACGGTTCCGGAGGTTCCTCTACAAATCTACATTGATTGTAGCAACATTAGAATTACTAGGCCAATCAACCCTATTTTTTTAAAATCGTAGAAAAAATTCTAAAAAATAAGCTTACCTGCAACTCATCACGTTGAGAAAGTCCAAGAAAAAAATTTCATGTTTTCTTCTTGGAAGCCAAATTCCGGCCATTTTGTTTCAAGCACATTGTGCAATAAATCAGGGGCGACATGACAGAACGTGCTAACAAGCTCGTAAAGGCCATTCTCGCTCGCTAAAAAGCGCTAACGAACAAAAAATCTTCGTAGACAAACTGCAATTTCTGAGCCGTCTCACCCAACACACGTTAAAACAGTTCGCTCGAATTTCTTCGCGAGATGTTTGTAACCTGTGTTAGTACATAATAAATACCCCATTGTGACGTCAGATGCATTTCTACTTCAAAATAATGCGTTCAAGCGTATTGTATGTACTACATTGTTATGGAAAAAGATACTTTAAGCTATGCGTGATTATTCTACGCAAGCAAATTCTTCATCTGATAACAATTAGTAAATGAACGACAGAATTTAATTATATTTTTGGATCAATGTAAAATAAGAAAACTTTTTCCACACTATAATTTTTTAAATGAAGTAAAGCGCCCTTGAGGTTGTAGGTGGGTAAACTCATATGTTGACAGTAACTTTAGATCTTAAGGTTTCAAAAATTTCAAAAGCGAGCAAGTCGAAGTACACTCTTCCTTTTTAGAACCGGTAAATCTTGAGTCGAGACTGGCTGTTTTTAATTTTTTGCCAATATTTAGTCTCATTTGTTCCTGATTTTGTAAAAATTTTGAGAGTATCGATGTCAACTTTAGCGAGCATGTTTGAAACACTGTTTAATTCCTACAGCTCTAGCTCTGTCTGCTTAAGACTTAAGTGAAGGTTTTTTTCTTGCTTTTGCAGCATCGTAAAATTGCAAAAGCAATAGAGCAAGCTTTTTTCAAGTTGAACAACGGCCGAAAAAATTTCTCAATTGCTTGCGCGGAGCAACAGAGCTTTATAATCTTGAATAGTTGCAATTTTGCTTGCAAACACAAGAAAATCTTTTGAAATTTTATCGTTTTGAATCAGCACGAATTTTGGTTTCTTTGATTAGTTTGATTTTTTTTTGGTTTGTTTTGCTGCCGAGGCTGGCAGTGTTTTTAATTTTTTCTTAAATTTTGAGCAAAAATGAGCCTCGTGTTTTAGAAAATCGTTCTTATAAAAGGAGTGTGTTACTATTTTTGTCAACTTGCACTACTTAGCATTTTTTTATCAATCGAAATTGCAAATGGTTCTCAATGCAATTCACTTTTTTTTAGCAGTCTAATAGCAAACATGGCGACGATTTCAATTAATTTTCAGCAAAAATTTGCATGAGTTAGAAGTTTTCAACATTTCGGCTTTCGCCATTAAATTTCTAAACCAAAAAGATTTCTCGCACGCATAAAGAGTGCTTCAAGATCCTTTTTAAGTTGGCGAGGAAAATGTGACGTTTTTTTACTCGAACTGTTTTCCGCAATCGCTCGAAGAAATTTAGCGAGAAAGAATGACGTAACGGATTTCGCAAGGCTTTATATACACGGGCAAAAACGACCTCTTACGTTCAGCGAGTATTTCGTTCGTTAGCGCCTCTTAAAAAAAATCGTTATTAAAGCGAACGACGAAATTTCTGTCACGTGCCCCCAGTTTTGTAAATTTCTCCTATTTCGAGTCACATTAAATACCAAGCTTTTCGGAGTTAGGTGGGGGTGCTGAAGGTATAGGTAAATGAATCAGTGAAACAACAACTGTTTGAATTCAGTGAGGTTAGGTGGCTTCTTAAAGCATTTTGGCAGCCAAGAGCTAGCAAAGTATTCGAAATCAAGATAAGATTTTAGTGCTTTAGGCGAAGTAGCCGAGCCTATTGCTTACCATAGATAGCAATCCGAAGAAATGATTGCATGTTGAAAGCTACAGCATCGTAGCTGACTAGATCTGAAGACTAAGATTCCAATATTTAGTAAGCCAATATACTTGCGCAATTAGTTTCAGGATTGCCACAGAAACTTCAAAATCAAATTATAGGGCTTTTTTAGGTCATTTTCCTGGACTTTTCCAAAGCTGTTTAACGTTTTTTTTACAAGACTTAAAATTTAATTCTCACTATTACTCTTTCATGCACCTACTTTTTTGAACTTGTGATTTGAAGAAAAATGCTGATTTAACGCATTAGCATTCCTAGTACTGAATACCAGCCAGGTTCATAGCCAGAAATCTGCAATGGAATGACTGCACTTCTTAGGGGTACGAGGGCGGAGCCTCAAGCTGCCGGAGGCCATTGGGGATCTGGGGGCACAGCCTTTAGCGTCCAAAAATTTTGAAGTTTTTTTTTGCTGTAATAACTTAATTCTACACCTAGTTTGGTAAAGATTAATAGATTACAAAACGAGGCATAAAAATTCGCTCAGCAAAAACATGATTTAACTGGTTGCAGAAATGGGTTACAGTATGTGGGTGATGGCTAACGATAAAGCTTCAGTTCTAGTTTTATTTCCAGCAAGTAAACTATAAAATCCTATCATTTGAAAAAGACAAATTTTGCATTCTTTTGCAAAAATAGCTTAATTTTAGAGCTATTTTAAAATAATGCTTTTAAAACGTGGCATCCGGAAGCGCAACATGATTCAACTGGTTGCATTAATGGTGCATGTGGGAAGTGGCTAATGAAAACATTGCAGTTCTCTTCAAAATCATACAATCCTATCATACAATAAAACTCACTTGCAGTAATCGATTTCGTCTATATTTTATAAAGAAAAATAATTGGGAGGGGGCTAATGGAAAGATATTTGAGAGAAGTGATTGGTAATTAACTAACACTGAATAGCCCCCCCCCCCCCCCCCGTTCTATTTCTGAGTTTATAATAAACCTATATTTGGCGTTTTTACGCTAGCGATCAAATCTGATTGTTTATTTTTGGGCATTTTTCAAAGTTTTCATTGATTTGTAACTTTAATTTTCGACAAATCAACCCCCCCTAAATATATGTTTCAAAAGATGCTTTAAATCACTTTTTAGTCCATTCCAGCACAAAAAAAAGTCTCAGAAGAGTTAAAAACGTGTTATTTGTCTTATTCTGCATTTTGGTTGACAGGCCAATGGGAGAGGCTTTCTTTCAAAAACGTATTTTTACTTTCATAAACTTTTTTGTTTTCAAAAAGCTTTTTCCAAGACAAAAAGTTTTTCAAAGAAAAAAGTTTTACTTCGATTAAAATGTTAATATTTTTGCAGCTTTTCATCTGACATTTGTCAAGAGGAATTGTCGGAATAGAAAGCGCAGAAAAGGAGAGGCTATACAAAAAATTTAAGCAGTGATTGGCTGGAAAACGATCGATGAGAGAGCGTCATTTAAGTACAGCCTTTAAGTTGAGAACGAATTCTTTTTGTCAGCAGAGGGCGGGATTAAAAGTTTTGATAAAGGGTACTGCTGAGCACATTTTCTTTCTCTATCTATCGTTGACTTCTGAGCTCTGGCTCAGATCTTTGGTGTGATAAAATTGTTGAGTCTCCCCAGAGTTCCTTCATGACCACTGCTCTCCTGAGAATGAGGTAAAATGACAAGTCGGAGGGCTACTCTCGATGACAGCACTGCGTGCAGTATTAAGAGAGCTCTTTTTAATGTACGTATTTTGTCTATTATTTTATTTTTATTGAAGGGAATGCAGTGAGCATGCTAAATTTAAACTATAGCACTTGTATGAAAAATTTTACATGAAAAATTGTCGAAAATGGTTGTCAAGTCTGCAGCCACTTCTAATTCAACTCACACTATAAAAATAATTCAAGAGTAAACAATAATTTCAAGCAGCATACAATCCTGTTCAACTTCAACAGTTCTTGATGCAATTCTAAAGAAGTTAAGTGCAAAAATTCAACATTGTTTTTACTGCAGTATAAGTGAATTTAGACCAATGTGTAACAATTCAAGTCAAAAATATCCATTTAAACATTGTTTTTACTATATTTACAACAAGGTGTAACAATCATAAATAGGAATCTGCACTGTATTGTTTGGTAGAGGTAGACCCAAATAACCATAAAACCTCACACGGCTTGCTGCATGTGCCAATAATACACAAGCAACTTGTGCTCATGCGCTACAAAATTTGAGACCGCAAGCTAGAGATTGCATGCGTCCGGATAAGGTAAGAAAACTTTGTAAACATGTAGTGGAAAACATGTTTAGTTATTTAAAAAATTCAATAAGAAATCAATCTTTTTGTAAAACGTTTTCTGCTCTCCTTCCATCTATCTTTTTTTTTCTTTTTTTTTTTGCAAAACATATATGTTTATTATTAAACAATCACCATCACACAAGACAAAAAGAAGAAACAAAAAACAAGGCATACACAATTACACATACGTAACACAGACAAATAACAGACGTAGCAAACATAATATTCAAGAGCATGTTTCCAAACAATATATCTATTGATATCATAGACTACCCCATTTTCCATACTGTTTATATAATTTCTGATTTTTTTCTGCCAATTTTTTTTCAGATAGACACACCGTTCGAATATAGAGTAATGCTTCATTTGTAGTAGGTAAATTTCCTGAAATTCTAGATTTGTAAATATAAAATCTAATACACAGCAATACACAATTAATCAGTTTTGCCTGATTGTTTTCTCCTTCAACTCCAAACAAAATTTCACTCGGTTGAAAATCTAATGGTATTCTTAGTTTTGAAGATATCCAATCCATTACATCGTTCTAAATAACCTGGATAATTCTACATTTAAAAAACAAATGTAGCAGGGTTTCTGGTTCTTTTTTACAAAAACTGCATTTGTTTGTGTCCGATATACAAAACCCATGTAGTGCTACATTCGTTAGAATAGCCCTTAAATTGAGTTTGATTTGAAAAGATCTAAGTTTAGTTTCAATCGTACTGTTATATACCGATTGATACACGGAATTCCATTGTAAGTTTTGGTTTTTCAGTTCAGAGGACCATTTGGCTTGCTGTTCAAGTGGTAATTTTGTAGTCTTTTCTATTTGATAACGGTAAATAGCTTTGACGTTTGAGAGCTGATCAAAAACAGTTCGTACATTATGAAGTTGTTCAAGCGAATTTGGCACTTTGGTTGGAATTTCATCCTTGTCCCATTGTTTTGGAAGTTTCGCAACTAATTTGATGTAGGCACAAAAATCTTGATTAGTTTGAGGAAGATCAAATTTCAGCGTTAGATCATCATACCTTAAATATTGTTTTTCAGGGCTAAGTAGGTGTTCATAATCAGTTATTCCGGCTTCTGCAATTTTTTTCATGATAGACAGTATGCTCTTGTTTAATTTTATTTTACCGTTTAGCCAAATTACTTTTTCGTTACACCATTCTTCGCCATAATAAGTTTTCATGAATTTTTGCAAGGCTGCGATAGAAATTTGCATATTTTGAAATGGAACATATTGTTGCATTTTTTTGGTGAATACTCCCATGTTAGAACGTAGCGCCAAGGTCACGTCGACCAGGGAAAAAAAAATCCGTTCAATTTCTTTCCACGATGAATTATAAGCGTCATCCAAAAACTTTATCATCCAATTCAATCGCAAGGCAATTATGTAAGTTTCTATATCAATCATATTAGCTCCACCATTTTTGATATCATTGCATAATTTGCTTCTGGCTACTCGTTCCCATTTTGACCCCCAAATGAACTGAAAAATCGTTTTGTTGACTTCTTGGATAAATTTCTTTGGTATTTCACATGGCACAAGGCTAACCTTGTAGATTAGAATCGGAACTACCAAGCTTTTAATTATTATTTTACCCAGCAGAGACAAGCTTCTAGAACTCCAAACGTTTAGGATTGACTTTATTTTAGTGATGGTATTAGCAAAGTTTAACTCAAAAATATTCTTTTTCTCTTTACCCACCGGGATTGTGATGCCCAAATAAGTAACAGTATCTACAGGCCAAGTTAAACCTTTGTTTTCGCGATACTTATTTGAAGAATCCCTAAGATTGCCTATATAAAAGGCTTTGGATTTTGACCCATTAATTTTGCAGCCAGATAGTTCGCCAAACTTGAGTAAAATGTCAAATACTTTATCAAAATCATTTTTGTTACCCTCTAAGAAAACCAAAGTGTCATCTGCAAATAGTGATACTTTAATTTCCTTATCCTTCACCTTTATGCCCTGGTATGACCCTTGCCTTAAAGATTCTGCAAGCCATTCAATCGCAAATACAAAAAGAGTGGGTGATAACGGATCGCCCTGGCGTACTCCTCTTTTCACTTTAATGACATCGCTGATATAACCATTGTTAATCACATAACATTCGGGTTTGGTATATAAAATTTCAACCCATTTAATCAAATTCACACCAAACTGGTATCGTTCAAGCATGCCTTTTACAAAGAGCCAATCAATTGAATCAAATGCTTTCTGAATGTCAAGAGATAAGATAGCCCCAGGAATATTTCGATGGTTCACATAATCAATTACATCAAAAGTTAGCCGAATATTATTACTAATATTTCTGTTTTTTTGAAACCCATTTTGGTCAGGATGTATAAGTTGGGACAAGGTTTTTTGCATCCGAGTATTGATAACCTTTGAAATGATTTTGTAATCTACGTTTAGTAGAGTTATCGGTCGACAATTGGTTATTTTTAAGTGGTCTTTATTGGGTTTAGGTAAAACTGTGATTATTCCTTGTCTCTGTGAATTGGTTAAAACTCCTTCCTTCCACGAAAAGTTAAGTTAAACATAGATTTAATTTCATCCCAAAAGCAAAGATAAAATTCTGGAGTCAAACCATCAAGCCCGGGGGATTTGTTTTTTGAAAAACTTCAAAGAGCAGTTAAGCATTCGTTTTCCGAGATCGCTCTATCACAATTAGTTTTTTGCGCACCGTCAACTAATGGCAGATCTATTTTTTCAAGTTCGTCAATCATAGCTTGCTTATCGAACTTTCTGAGTGGTTGCATGTATAGATTTCCGTAAAAGTCACTTATCTCTTTCAGTATTTCCTTTTGGTCAGTTATTGTTTGATTTTGATCGTTAACCAGACGAGAAATTGCTTTTTTTCCTGCATGTCGATTTTTTAACTGCAGAAAATATCTGGTATTTTTTTCACCAGCTTCCGCCCACAATGCCCTGCTTCGAACCATCGCACCCGCTGTTCTATCCGCAACTATTTGATCAAGCTCTTCTTTTTGTTCAGCAAGTTCTCTGAAAAGAACTTCTCGTTCTTTTTCTGTTGCTGCATTCAGGAGCTTTTTTTTGATTTGCTCAATTTTTATCTCCAAATCACTTTGTTTTAAATTTTTCTTTTTTTTAAGGCTTGCCGAAAACTTAATCGATTCTTCTCGAACAACACATTTAAGGGTTTCCCACACTACATGCGGATTAACTTACCATTATCATTAATCTCTTGGTAGTCGACAATACATTGTTTAAGTTGTTTCACAAAATCAATGTTTGCTAAAAGATTGTTGTTAAATTTCCAATATCCTTTTCCCCTTGGCGTTGCCGCAATAGAAATTTCAACCCATACCAGACTATGGTCCGAAAGAATGCCTGGCAGAATATCGCAAGCAGTGGTGTTGTTAAGCAACACATCGGCAATTAGAATATGGTCGATTCTAGTAGCAGTAAATGGCCGATGTTGAATTCGCGTAAATTTTTCCAATTTTGGATTTTTGTTTCGAAAAACATCTTTTAAAGCTAATTGTGTCATGTTATCCATCACAGTTTCTCTACATCTAACATTGGCGTGTGGAGGCCCTCCCTTTTTATCCATTGTATTATCAAATATCAAATTTAGATCCCCACAAATTATGATTTCACCTTTCGCAAAACTGTTGAGATTCTCAAAAAATTTGTCATAGAAGTCAGGGTCATCTTTATTAGGCCCATACATGCTTACAAGAGTTAGATCAATGTCGTTAACGAATGCATTAATTGCAATATACCTGCCATTGCTATCACATAAAGTATTATCAATTTTGTAGCCGGTTTTACCAGAAATACAAATCGCCACTCCCCTACTTTTGGAGTTACCATGCGACCAGAATATTTCCCCATGCCAATCGTATCCCCATGACTTTTCTATACCAGAAGTGGAATGCGTTTCTTGCAAAAAAATTAGATGAAATTGTTTTTGCTTTAAATAGTTAAAGACTTTTTTTCGTTTACTAGTATTGTTCAACCCTGCTACATTAAACGTTGCCAGTTTACACGCCATAAAATAGCACAAGACAAAAACAAATTGAACAATAGCAATCCAATAATTCACAGAAAACTTAATTAAAACTAAATTTTCACTCCAATGTCTATATCCCATTCGTACTCGTAGCTGCAAATACATTTGAATTTGTTATCTGGTGTTATCCGCTCACACAAAATTTTACCGCATGCGCAATGAATAATTTTATAGTCACACGTGTTGTTCATGCAAGCCTTGCTCATAGAAGATTTTGGGATAGGGTTAATAGTATTGCAAGGACTTAAAGTCGAACATTTTTCGCAGTTCAAGCACTGATACGTGTTTTGCTCTGTCATTGTTTCTACGTTGTACTTATTACAGCAAGGTAGTTTTCGCATGTTTTTATTGCACGCTGGACAGCTGCCAAGCAAAGCATCTTTTGGCATCAAAAAAAGCTCGTTTGTGCAACAAGTTGTTGTCAAACAAAACATAGCTGAGCAAGCCCAACAAAAGATAGTCTTAGATTTTTTCTTTGAAAAATGCACAGTAGAATTGCATGCAGGGCACTCTGCATTTTGAGTATTTTTTTCGGACAAATTAATTATCTTACTTTTCGGTAACTCAGGTGAATTTTCTTCTCTTTCTCTTTTTCTTGCATTAAAGATACCGATATCATTATTGTCATCATAAGTATCATTAGTTTGCAATTCTTCTCCTTGGGGGGTTTTTGGCTTCACGAGTGATTCTTTTACTCTAGATTCTTCGACTTGAGAATGCGTTGAAGGATGCTGGATAACTTTTCGAGATTCGGTAGAAGCCTCTTCTGGTTCTGGGTAGTCTTGCAGACGTTGTGGACAATCCAGTTGTTTGTGATTTGGCTGTCCGCAGTATCTGCAAGTGGCAACCAGTCCATTGTATGTGGCTAGAAACTCATAGCCTTCTACAAATAAATAACTCGGTATTGGATTTTTTTCTAGGTCTGAAGTATTCATTGTAATAATTCTAGTTCCAGTTAGCAAGCCATTTTTGTCTTTCTTGTGCAAAATCTTCAGAACTTTTCCGTAATCTTTTTCGAGTCGTTGCTGAATAAGTAAATCTGGGAAAGGTATAGGAACCCAGCCTAATGCTACATAGGTTTTGTCACTTTCGTAGAGTCTCGTAATACCAATTTTCTCATGCATTCTTAACTTTTCGTATAATTCCAAAGCATTTTGTCTTGTCTGGCAAGTAATGTCCATTGAAGAACCTTTAAGCTTGGCTATCCCAACTACTTTTTTAAGTGAAAAACCATCTTTTCCGATAAGCTGACATATATCTTCTCTTTTCAGGGGTACCTTAGACTTAATGTTAAGGCAGTTAGGCCGAGAAAAGGCTTTGACCCTTCCTCTAGCTACCGCCGAGTAAGTCGCTACACCGCTTGAAAACATTAGCTGTTGACACTAGCTCGCTCACATGTAGAATGGCCATCTCCATCTATCTGCTTGTGAAGTCAATTTTATCAAAACTTCTAACCCTGCCCTCTGCCGACCAAAAAATTTGTGAACAGCTTAAAGATTGTACAAAACTGACGCTCTCTCATTGATCTTTTTCCTGACAATCACTGCTCGATTTTTTTCTATAGCCGTTTCTTTTCATGTGCTCTCTATTCTGACGATTCTTTTGGACAAAAGTCAGACAAAACGCTTCGATATATTAACATTTTAACCAAAGCAAAACTTTTTTGTTTGGAAAACCTTTTATTTTTGGAAAAAGCTTTCATTTGAAAAAAATATGTTTTTGAAAATTAGAATATGTTTTTGAAAGAAAAAATTTAAAAACCTGTTTTTTTGAAAAAAAAAACGATACCGGTAATTTGAAACAAAAAATTTTTTTTGGAAAACAAAGCGTTTTTTGGAAAAACTACCGTATATCCAGTGGTGGGCAAGTTACTTTGTAAAAGTAACTGAGTTACAGTTACTTGGCAAAAGATGTAACTAAGTTACAGTTACCATTTTAAAAAAGTAACTAGTTTGAGTTACTTTTAATAAATTTAATTGGGACTTTGCGCGCGCGCGTAGGACCTTTGTTTTTACTCAGCCATTTTGATAGATGAGCAACGAAATTTATTGATTTGCTTATAACCAGGGTGTCGAACCGAACCTGAACCCGAACCGTAAACCTGAATGAACCGTTTCATTTGGTGAACCCGAACCGAACCTGAACCAGCAACATTTTACTTCAGTGAACCTGAACCAAACCTGAACCCTCAAAATTGTGCTCAAGTGAACCCAAACCGAACCTAAACCCCTAACAAAAGTAAGAATATATTTTTTCATATACGGATGCCGCTGGCGCTGGTACACGCACAGTAAGAGCAGTGGTGATCATCAACAGAATCAGCAATTTCTCCTTTTTTTTTCTGGACGAAACGAGTAACGACAGTTAAATTTTAAGTCAATGAACCCAAACCGAACCTGAACCAGTAATATTTTACTTGAGTGAACCTGACCCTCGAAAATGGTGCTCAAGTGAACCCGAACCAAACCTGAACCGCTAAAATGTTTTGAGCAGGAGCTAAACCTGAACCCGAACCGTTATTTAAAACGGTTCGACACCCTGCTTATAACTAAAAAACGGTTCAACATAGAAAGTTGCATTTTGGACATAAGACAACAATTAAGAGCATCTTGTATGCCAATTTTAAGGAACCTAGGTCTCGTGGTTTTGATTTAGGAACTTTAAATTTGAGAAAAAATTGCCATTTTTGTCTCGAAAATTTATTAATTCGCTTATAGCTATAAATTTGCTGAACATGGAAAGGTGAAATTTGAACCTAACTTAGGTGCAAATAAAGACCATATGCGCACCAAGTTTGGAGGTGCCTAGTCACGTGATTGCGATTTCAGAGGCCAAAAATCAGCAAAAAGTGGACAACTTTAAACCGGTATATGTTGGTAACTACCAGAGGTGGAGTCGAGGACACAAGGCTCGAGGCCAAGGACACAAAAAAAAATCTGAGGCCAAGGCCAGCCTTTCCGAGGACAGATCCTCTCGAGGTCAAGGACAGAAATGCTCGAGGCCAAGGTCAAGGACCAAGGACACAGCTGCAAGTGTTCTCCAAAAAAAAAAAAAAAAGGTCTTCAAAAATGTTTTTCAGGCAATCACCAATTTATAGGCGTAGCCAGAATTTTTGATTGAGGGGGGCCTAAACCACAAATCACATGCAATGACGTCATCAAAAATTTGCCTGTTGGCACTTAACCAGGATTTTGCAAAAGGAAAAGGCTTAAACTAATACAGTTGAAAAGTGGAAATACGTAACTTTGGAGACGTTTTGAGAAAGCCAGTGTAACTCAAACATATCGCAAACGAGTGGTCTGGTGGTGGGGCCACCAGCGGCCAGAGCTTTGGGGGTCTGGGGGCAAAGCCCCCTGCTGTTGGGCCATTTTTTGTAATTTTTTGGAAAAAAAAGCTATTTTAATGCCAGTAGAAAGCACTAGATTTTTGACATTTGAAAGCCAATTAAAAAATTTAAATTGTTTAATTCTCCTTCTAGTTGCAATTGAAGTCCAAAACACGTTTAACATCTTGCATTTTGGTGTTAAAGTTTAATTGTACATAATTTGGTCCAGGTAGGGGGAAGTAAGGTGCATTGTCTCGTGCAACACTTTAGCAGTAAATGAAAACCCACTCAAAGATTTTTGCTTTGTCATGAAAATAACCAGTTATACAAGTGCATGTTAGGCCAGGGGGCACAGGCCCCCTCAATTGAAGTTCAACGATTTGTTCAATCAGCATATTCCATGGCTAATTTCTTTTAAAAGCATTTTGTGCGTAAAAACTGGCAAGGTGGAGGTGAATTAATGAACTGCTATTGAAAAATAGTACAATATATGGTTACGCTTACCAACCATGTTATTGCCGGGGCGGATTTACATCGCGCTGAGCCCCTGGCACTTAGGAGATTTTCGCAACATATTTCTGCCAAATGTAGGTGAAGACCATAAAAAGTCTTGAGATTTGAGCACAGGGCCCTTAGGTGGTACTGCGCCTGTTTCAGCACAGTCCTTTTTTACTTGTAGTTACCTGGAATCGAACCTATATCTTTGTTGTGTTTCGTTACAGGGGTATTTTTTTACCACAATTTCTAATTTTCACCTTCATGCGTTGTTGCGAGCAGCAGGAAATCTCAGCTTGTTGCGTCGCAAAATTACACCTTATTTGCATATTATTTGATCATTCGTTGTTTACGTTACTGCGATTTTTAGTTTTTGCTGATGGCAATCTCTTAAGAAAGAAACGACTGACCCGACACCTGGTTTTTAATTTCATTCCTAATTTTCAAGCGTACTGTCAACACATGGCAATTTTAGTTTTCTAATTTAATTCAACGTACCAAAACTTCAGTTATTTTTTTGCCGTGTGGAAGTCTGTTTTTATTTCTGTTAAATACAAACTCATATTTTAGTTGAAAAGTTCTCTGGTTAATTTTGCAAGCAGACCAAACCGGTGAAGGCCTTAGAGCTCCTCTGGGCCACGCGATTGTTTCATAACAAAAAAGAAAAAAATAACTGCATATGGTAATATCTATTGGAAGCTGGCAAGAACTTGGAAACTGGGAATTTTGCAGAAAGTCTTTGATTTGCTGTTGGAGAAGCGCCACCTTTGCTTGTGTTTGTCGGACGATTCTAGTTTGCTGCACGGCTCTTCACGATTGTTTCCTTTGGATTGGACGTGCGTCATCGCTTTCCTCGGAAGTGGCCAATTCCAGGCACTTCACCTGCTGTTGGAGACCGTAACCTACTTCGTCGTACAAATTGTGCTCTCTTGGTTCTGTCCTCCAAATTTCTCGTCGACGTTTCGTCTATTGCATTCAAGGAACATCGTTATCCGTTTCCATCCTAGACTGTGGCAATCTGGAATTTGTCGGCTGACAAACTGTATCTCTCGTTAGGGTACTGCTTAACAGTATTTTGCTTTTTGTGCTTTTTATAGTACCGTTAATATCGAGACTTACTGTTTACTTTGGTTATGGAAAATACCGACCATGCTGGTGGTGACCAAGCTTCGCCTAATGAATGTGTAGGTACTGCCCTATCACTTGGAAAAGGCTCAACTAACGCTCCAAACGCTTTATTCAGTAATCCTGCAGTGAATGCAGAGTCTACTGCTGCTGAGTCTTCCGAATGCTTAGATAATAGATTTTTTAGTGGGCAAAATTATCCTGACCCACCTACTGCAAGTAACGAGTTGTGTATGCCCAAGGGAGCATCAAAATCTTATGCGGATGTGGGCCCTGGAGACCCTTCTCGAAAACTACTTACAATGCGACGTAAACTTATGGTTAAAATGAAAGATTTTGTGAAAGCCCCTGATCGAACATCAGGAGGCAATTTTGCTACTGATGCGCTTCAATTTGCGCTGATTCAAGATGGGTATGATAATTTCTGCGATGGGTTAAAAAATATAAATGATGCCACCGTGCTCCATCAACTGTCGGAAAATATGGCAGATTATTTCGATAAATGCGCTAAAATCTATAAACGCAGTGAGTTGCTTTTTTGCCACAAATCCTCAAACCAATCGTTGTTTAATGATTCCGATGAGGATGACGTTGATCCTGCGGATAGCATCTCTCAGACCACTATGAATGCTAGTGGGACTTCTAATACTTCTTCTGTTCTTAAACGTATCGAATTAGAACGTAAAAAGGCTGAATTACAAAGTCTTGAACAACTTAATAAACTTAATGCGCGTAAGGCCCAGTTTGAGGCGGAAGCGCGTAAGGCCCAGTTAGAGGCGGAAGCGCGTAAGGCCCAGCTTGAGGCCGAAGAAGCTTTGATAAAGTTACGTTTAGAAACTGTGAATCTTGAAGCCGAGGAAAAAATGCTTGCTTGCTCTGAGCGAGGCTCTAAAATCGGAAGCGTATCAAAATCATTTACGCGTTCACGTTGGCCTGGCGAAAGTAGTTTTAAAGTAAAAAAAAAACGCGGTAAACTTGAGCCCAAAATCAAAATCGCAAAACCAGCAATTAATTTAACTGACACTGTACAG
The DNA here is from genome assembly GCA_963965965.1 of Trididemnum nubilum. NCBI lineage: Eukaryota > Metazoa > Chordata > Ascidiacea > Aplousobranchia > Didemnidae > Trididemnum > Trididemnum nubilum. Next base: position 25,259,146 of record OZ014471.1, read on the forward strand.
CAGAATCCTTTCGTTACTGCAAAAGTTGCATCCTACAAAGAACAGATGTTAAAAGATTTTGAGAATCCCTCTTTAAATTGGCAAAATGAAAGCGTCGAAACTAAACCGCATTTCACTTGCAATATGAATTTTGATTCCTGTACTGATGCTCGTCCTCGTGATCGTGTCACGAGAGCGGGAATTAACTCAGCACCTGATGACGAAATTAAAATGCGTTTTGATCAACGACGTTCTAGCGCACCTTCAAATAATGAAACGGCTTTGCATGAATACCTTCAGAGACAAGGACGCAATGAGTACATTAATCTTGCGTCTCAAATCGATTATGATGGCCAGAATATCGCGTTTATCTTCTATGAAAACCAGATTCGCCGGCTCATGAACGAGAGCCCTTATGATGAACGGAGGCTCGAAGTTCTGAGGGCGTCCTGCGTTGGTCAACCGCGCGAGATGGTGAACCTTTTCTGTGCCCCATGAAAAGTATAACTACCTCCCAACGTATCGAAAAAGCGCTCGGATGCCTGAGGCAAAGATATGGCGTTTCGGGGGGCTTGACCTCAGAACCAAAAATAATTGCTATACGTAATGGCTCTAAAGTGGCTTTTAATGCTAGCTCAATGAAAATGTACAATGAGGATCTCAATACGCTTGAGGTCTATGCGTTTGCTCATGACGAGGTGGATAAACTTTCCGGACAATTACTTATTGACACCGCAAGTCGTTTGCCTAATTTGTTAAAGCGGCGCTACCTTGATTATCTCGATAAAAAAGGGTTAAATATGAGTCGTCCTGGCTTCGATTCTCTGTGAGACTTTGTAGCGCATGAAATTGATATGATGACATCCGAATACGCGCAGGCATTTTTTAAATCTGACGATAGAGAACAAGCACAGTCTTCTGGTTCTAAGACCTATAGAGTTCGTCAAACGACCGTCGGACCGGAAAAGAGTTCTAAAAGTGATAGTTCGTCAACATCTTCTAATTCTGTTCGTCCTGCTAAGCATGAAAACTACGCGGCTAATGGTAAGACCTCTGACTATAAACGTGCTAAAGATAAACCTGCACCGACATGCTTTGTGTGCATGCGACCTAAATTGAAACATTTTCTAGCGGATTGCGAAGTTTTCAAATCCTATTCTGATAAACTTAAAAGGCAAACTGTGATGGATGCCAAACGTTGCTTAAATTGTTTGTCATTAGAACACTTCGTTCGCGACTGTCCTCACCCCTCTAAGTGTCGCAAATGTAGTCCTAATTGTCAAAATAAACATTCAGGCGCGCTACACGACTACTACGTGGAAGGATCGAAGGCCGGAGAAAGCGTAAAGACCGGTCCCTATTCTACTCCCGTTGAAAATGAAAAGAATGACAAACAGAGCTTAAATGTGCACAAAATTAGCGCTCATGAAAATAGCATAATCTTGCTTCGCACTAGTGCCGTAAAAATTGCAAATCCCTTGACGGGAAAATCAACCCTCGCGTATGCTCAACATGACACGGCATCTCAAGCGACACTTATTTCGGACGATTTAAAATCTGAGCTTGGTCTAAAAGTAACACCTGACCCTGCGGTAAGTCTTCGGACTCTTGCAGATCTCCCTGTCGCGAGCGGGGGCCGCACTAACTTTAAATTGGAATCTCTTCACAGTGGCGAAGAATTCATGGTTAGGGATGCCCTTGTGGTCCCCAAATTTTCTGATGATGTCAATACTCTTCCGCATGCGGTGGACACCACGACGCTGAAACATTTTCAAGGAGTTCATATTCCTGTCGCTCCGGGCAGGGCGCACGTCGATGTTCTGATTGGTCAGGCTGACAAGTCGTTGTTGGCCGTCCTTGAGGAGCGCGAGGGCGCTGATCCGGAGGAGCCGAATTATGTGCTTACGCGTCTGGGGCCCATTGCAAGTGGAGGGAAAATAAATGCTAATACGAGCTCTTCAAATTCATTATCTACTTTAAGGGTTAACATTCAATCTAAAGCCCCTGTAAACGCAGCCCCTTGTGACTGCACGAAGTTAAAAGAGGAAAACGCTGCCCTAAAAAAGGCTTTGTCTGAACTGGAACTTCAGGACGAGATGGTTCAACCATCAAGAAATGAAGAACTTGCTCATGAACTGACTGTACCCCATATCAAAGTGGTAGATGAGGGCAGGTACGAAATCCCCGTCCCTCTTAAATCAAAAAACTTGAAATCTTGCCCGACAACTATGATATTGCACTAAATCGCACGCTGTCATTGCATAAGACCGCCTTGCGTAATCCTCAAATGAGGCCAACTCTCACTAATACTTTTGATGAATTGATATCTCAAAAATGGATCGAACCCGTTGAGTGTTCAGTTAACAAAAAACCTACTTGGCACTTACCTTTTTTCGTGACCAAATCGGTTAAACCCCATGTGGTTTATGACGGTGCAGCTACTGTTAATGGTGTGTGCTTGAACCAATTGGTGTTGGCTGGTGAAAACTTGTTGAATGGATTAGTGGAAGTATTGACTCGGTTTCGCATGGGTAAATATGCTTGGGTTACAGACTTGAGTAGATGCTTTTTCCAGATTAAAATTCCCACCGATCAGCGGGATTTATTTCGCTTGGTGTGGTTTAAAGATAATGATCTTGATAATACTGATACTCAAATTTATCGCTTTACCCGCCATGTTTGGGGGGTAAATTCTAGTCCCTTTATAGCTCTTTTAGCTATGAAGCGTTTAGCTGAGGAAAATCCTACCAATGCTTGTCAATTGACTTTAAATGCTGTGACTAATAATCGTTATATGGATGACTTGTTGTTGGCTGCTTGCTCGCTTAAGGATCTCCAAGTTGTTGCTAAGGAAGGAATTGCCCTATTTAATAGCCGGGGTTTTAAGTTGAGTAAGTGGGTAGCGAATTGTCATGCCAAGGAAATTTTGAACCTTGTTTCTCCTTCTGATCTTGCTACCTGTTTTAAAGAAGTTGACCTTTGTTCAGATCCCCTTCCTAATTCGAAAACCCTCGGATTAACGTGGGACCCTCAAAATGATAATTTTCGGATTAATGTTAAAGACTTTTCTCATGCTACTACGAGGCGCGAGATGACCAGCCAGCTGGCTGGTCAATTTGATCCCTTAGGCATGATTGGACCTTACATTCTCGGGGGTAAGTTAATTTTGCAAAAAGCTACCGCTGTGAGCGCTGGCTGGGATGATTTGGTTCCTGTCGACATTCAGCATAGTTGGAAAAGGTGGTTAGACAGTTCAACTTTGCTTCGAAAGTTCTTTATCTCTCGTAATATTTTGCCTGAATATTCGTGTGATAATGCTGAAGTCAAATATCAACTGCATGGTTTCTGTGATGCGTCGAATTCGGCTCTTTGTTGTGTCGTCTATTTGCGGAGTTTGGCTGATTGTAAACCGGAGGTAAAATTTATTCTTGGTAAATCTAAATTAGTTTTATCGCATCAGACTAACTGGATCATTTCACGTAAAGAACTTGAGGCCGCCAAATTGTGTAGCGAGTTGTTGTTACAGGCTAAAAACTCTTTAAAAGATCTGAATTGTAGTTTGCATTGTTGGACAGACTCCCAAGTTGTTCTTGGGTGGCTGACAAACCCGGACTTGAACCTCTCTCGCTTTGTTAAGCGTCGAGTAGAGAGAATACTTCAAGTTGCTCCTGGTAATGTTTGGAAGTACGTTGATACGTCACAGAATCCTGCTGACGTCGGTACTTGCGATGTTATTGGTAAGCACCCAGAGTGTATTGATTTGTGGCTGGGGGGGCCTGTCTTCCTTCGGCACGAGCCGGTGAGTGTTGGTGGGTCGAAGTGTGTGCCTGTTGTTTGCATGGCCCTACTCGAAAAGAAATCACGTGATGAAGGCGAAAATGGCCTAGATCAAATCATTATGACTGCTAGTGACCTGTACACCTTAAAAAAGCGCTTGGCTTATCTCGTAGCCTTTGCAGAATATGTCACTGCTAAATTTCGAGGAACAACGTTTAAAAAACCGGACCTTAATGCTGATTTTTTGGATCGCGCCCTCATTAAAGCGGTAAAATACGTTCAGTCACAGAACTTCGGGGCCGCCATTGACGTCTTAAGCAAAGGTTCGCCGAACGATTTTGAAACTTTCCTTAAACGGAGAGTAAATAACGTAAACAGCCCCGATGAAAAAAGGCAAGTAAATGAATTGAAAACTTTGAGAAACCTGCGCCCCTGCGTCGGAAATGATATGCTATTGCGTGTCGATGGTCGGCTAGAGAATGCAGAGCTCCCTACCGACACCAAACACCCTCTCATTTTACCAGGAAGGCACCCTTTGACACGTTTAATAATTCTTTTTGAACATGTAAATTGCGGACATGCTGGCCCTTCTTACACGTTAATGAAGACGCGCCAGCGTTACTGGATAATTCATGGCATAGTAAATGTGAAACATTCTATCGCTGATTGCGGACCTTGCTGCTTACGTAAAGCCAAGCCGATTCGACAGCTCATGGCGGATCTTCCAGAGTGTCGAGTTGCCTTGTGCAATAAACCGTTTAAGTTTTGCGGCTTGGATTATCTAGGACCTTTTCACTTTCGAGTTGGACGTAGCTCTTGCAAGGCTTGGGGCCTACTCTTTACATGCTTATGTACCCGCTGCCTGCATGTGGAGGTAGTCACTAGTCTCGATTTGAATAGCTTTCTCCTTGCTTTTTCGCGTTTTACAAACTTGTGCGGAGCTGTGGATACCATATACTCGGATAATGGCTCCACCTTTTGCGCTGCGGCCGATCGTTTACCGGACTTGCTTAAATCTACAGAATTTCATATTTCGTTACGTAAATGTAACATTAATTGGGTTCGCATTCCACCTTACGCCCCGAGCCAAGGTGGAAGTTGGGAGATAATGGTCAAGTTGTTTTAAGGCGCACTTAACAAAACCATTGGAAATACTCGCCGCTTACCTTCTTTAATCGAATTACAAACGTTTGTTGCGGACGCTGTGCGCATTGTTAACGATAGACCTCTCACCACAGTGAGCGACCATCCTAATGACTTGTCCCCTATTACACCGTCGTCCTTTTTGGGCCAACATTTGTCGCCTAACACCCCTCTTTGCGAGTACCATGACAAAGGAGACCTTCAAAAAGATTTTTTGTACAACTCTTCTATGGCTCATCGTTTTTGGCTTAGCTGGATGAGATCATACATTCCTTCCCTTCAAGGTCGTAATAAATGGAGAACTTTAAAAACTAATCTTGTCCCTGGGCAACTTGTTCTGGTGGGCGATAGTGAGGACCTCCGTCATAAAGGGCTTACCGGCTGGGCCGAATACATTGTTTACACCCTCAGGTCCACAAAGGGTCCGAAATTGTTCGCCGTGCAACGGTGGCAGTAATTGGCAAGAGCACAGCAGCAGCAGACTCTTGTCCGATTGAATATATCTTGCGGGATATATCAAAGATAGCTCCAGTTTGACTTTGTTTGTGTTGTAGTTTTTCGTTTGCTCGAATATTAAAAAAGGTGTAATGTATGCGTAAATATGTTTACCATAATCCTGTTTTGTGATTTCGTGCTTTGCATTCCTGCCTGTCCTCCGCTTGATCCTGTGCTAAATATACTGATACTGGTCGCTGTTATAAGAATTCGCCAAATCTTTTATCTATGTTGGGTCAGGAACCTTTGATTGTCGTTAGCATTTAATCGTTAATTAATTTACAGAACTCTGTGTTGCACTTTCTATATATACATATATTTTTGTCTTAGATTTTTTGTCACCTGATTTGTCAGACACCGTTATGTTATAGACAGTGCTTTTACTAATTATTTATTGTAACCTCATAATTATTGTCGGTTCCAAGGGGCCGCGATGTTTCAGCACAGTCCTTTTTTACTTGTAGTTACCTGGAATCGAACCTATATCTTTGTTGTGTTTCGTTACAGGGGTATTTTTTTACCACAATTTCTAATTTTCACCTTCATGCGTTGTTGCGAGCAGCAGGAAATCTCAGCTTGTTGCGTCGCAAAATTACACCTTATTTGCATATTATTTGATCATTCGTTGTTTACGTTACTGCGATTTTTAGTTTTTGCTGATGGCAATCTCTTAAGAAAGAAACGACTGACCCGACACCTGGTTTTTAATTTCATTCCTAATTTTCAAGCGTACTGTCAACACATGGCAATTTTAGTTTTCTAATTTAATTCAACGTACCAAAACTTCAGTTATTTTTTTGCCGTGTGGAAGTCTGTTTTTATTTCTGTTAAATGCAATCTCATATTTTAGTTGAAAAGTTCTCTGGTTAATTTTGCAAGCAGACCAAACCGGTGAAGGCCTTAGAGCTCCTCTGGGCCACGCGATTGTTTCATAACAGCGCCATAATGCGGTAAATCCGACCTTGGTTAATGTATTACGTTTATAAAAAGGCTAGATGTGGGCCTGAGATAGCAACTTTTAGGACATAAACTATCCATTTCTTCCAGGTTTACGTTTAAATTGGCTGGCAAAAATTGATTTGAGGGAGTCCCGGGGCCACTGGTCTTCAATATTGTTGTTCGCTACTGGTGTAAGCGAAAAATGCTAAAAAAAAAAAGAAACTGAAGAAACAATAAGCTTTTTTGTCACATTTTTGTCATTGGTGAAATTTCAATTGGGGGGGAGGCCCGCTTGGCTAAGCCTATGCCCCAATCGCGGAAAACAAAAAAGGTATTTCCAAAATTTCCGCGAGGTTTCTGGCGTTTTCCAACAGAATTTCAACGGCTCAAAAAATAGAGCTGTCCTCAAGCTGAGGACAGGGCAATTTTCGAGGACCTAAGGCTTCGAGGCCAAGGACTTCAAAATGTGTCCTCGAGGCCAAGGACATCCTCAAAGACTCCACCTCTGCTAACAACCTACATTAGCGAAAAAAGTTTGTGTTTTTTGAACATACTACTTACGACTTTTATCCTTGGATAAAATTTTTCCTTATTTTTTTTTTTTCTTCTATCACTATCTCCTTTTAAACCACAACCCGCACATGGATCATACTATGAGTTATTATAGATATCCAAAAGTACTAATACGCACCTGAAATCGGGGGTGCCATGATGGGGGGTCCCCCAAACTGATTCTCCAAAATTTAAACGTTTTTATCTTTAAAGCTAGGCCAATGAAATTTTTAAGGTGGGTAAATATAAGGGAAATATGAAATTTGACAAAATTTGGGGGTACCAGAATGAGGGAGCCCCTTTCAAACAAGGTTGCCAAGATTTAAGTTTTTTAATCTTTTAAGCTAGACGCATGAAATTTTCAGGGTAGGCAAACATAAACAAAAGATAAAATTTGACAAAATTTGGGAATAAAAAAATAAAGAGATCCTCTTCAAACGGGGCCGCTAAAATTCAAACTTTTAAACCACTCAAATTAGACTGATAAAATTTTCAGAAAGGTAAATATATGGAAAAGATATATCATATGCCAAAATTTGGAGGTACCATAATGGGAAGTCCTCCTCAAACGAGGCTGCCAAAATTTAAACTTTTAATTGCTAAAGCTAGACACATGAAATTTTCAGGATAGACAAATGTGTAGAAAAGATAAAATTTGACAAAACTTTAGGGTACCACATTGGAGAGATACTCCTCAAACAGCACTGCCAAAATTAATAGTTTTTATCCTCTTAAGCTACACACACGTAGTTTTCAGGATAGGTAAATATAACAGAAAGTTACATGACAAAATTTGGGGGTACCAAAATGGGGGTCCCTCAAATAGGTCCTCAAGAATTTAAACTTTTCAACCAATTAAGCTAGGCTTAAGACAGATTAAAAATAAAAAGGAAAGATAAAGTTATGACTAATTTCAATTGCCACAAATTGGGTAATCCTCCTCAAATAAGTCTTTTAAAAATTTTAATGAAATTTTCAATATAGGTAATAAGATAACATGAAAAACTTTTGAAATGCCATACTATAGAGGTTCTCCAATTATGTTGACACCTGCCCCCATTAACTACAAAAGCTAAAGATATTAAATCTATTGAATAGATCAATACAGGGTTGCCACAAAAAGTGCAAAATCAAATTCCAGGACTTTCCAGGACTTTTTTAGGTCATTTTCCAGGACTTTTCCAGGACTGTTTAAGATTTTTTTACAGGACTTAAAACTTAATTTTGACTATTACTCTCATGCACCTACTCTTTTGCACTTGTGATTGACGAAAAATTTTGATGTAACACATTTGCATTCCTAGTACTGACCACTAGCCAGGTGCAAAGCTAGAAATTTGCAACGAGAGAGTTGTGTTTTTTGGTATGGGGGCAACCCCCAGCCGCCGGAAGCCATTGGGGGTCTGGGGGCAAAGCCCCCAGCATTCAAAGATTTTGCAATTTTTTTGCAATAATAACTTGATTTTAGACCTAGTTTTGCAAAACTTATTGCTTTTAAAACGTGGCATAGAAATTAGCACTGCAAAAACATGATTAAACTGGTTGCAGAAATGGGCTACAGTATGTGGGTAAAAAATAGAGCTCGATCGATATGACTTTTTCAGGCCGATACTGATATATAACTCATAAACTACCAAATTTTGTCTATATTTTTCACTTGACTTGACATGAAAAGCTTCACTAATCCTCCTCCAAAGAAAGATTATTGCAAACACAAGTCATACTAAGCAAATCGAATGCAGGAACACTTGTGCTTGCTCTAAAAAAATAAATAGTTTAAGGTAATTGCGCTAAGCCAATATTTTATCAGCGGTAGATAGCTGATACAATATACAGGCTTGCCACTGATATCGGCCAAAATATATCAACTGAGCGATAGATATATCAGTCGAGCTCTAGTGACTGGTAATAGTAAAAATTCAGTGCTAGCTTTATTTCCATACAGTGAACTATAAAATTTTATTATTTGAAAAAAATAGAGCTTATTTGAACGCCAGGGTGCAAACAAAAAAACTCTACCCAAGCCCTAACCCCAACCATAAACTAAACCCAAACTGTAACCCTAGCTCTAACCCTAAAGTTAATCCTAACCCAAACTCAAAATATAAACTCCAACTAACCACTAACGTTAATCATTTACAAAATAAAAGAGTATTTGAGCAAATAAGCACCCACTTTTGCTCTCTTAATCTTCATAAGCAGAGCTCATTTTGCATGCTAGAGTGCAAATAGGCATCTCCTTTGAAAAAAACTCCCAAGTACTAATTAATCCAAATCATCTGTATTTTATAACGCTAGATAAAGATATAATTTGGGAGGAGGGGCTAATGAAACGAGATTTGAGAGAGTTGATTGGTAACTAACAGAATTAAATAACTAATAAACCCTTTATAATTGTCTTACAAAGCCTACGTTAAGCATTTTGCATCAAGCAATTGAATTAATTATTTATTTTTAGCCATTTTTAGTTAGTTAGTTACAGTAGTTGTGACTGGTTTATTGTTGACCAATACTAGCACTTCCCAAACTCATGGTTCAAAAGTGACTTTAAATTACTTTACTATCCATATTACTGCAAAAAACTGCCTCAGAATTATAGTGAGATAAATGTCTTATTTTTCTTATTGCGCATTTTTGTCTATGGGCCAATAAAGAGCAATAGCCCGCTATGCTACTGCTACTACAGTATTGCATTACAATAAATTAATGTCCATGAATTCACTTTTCCTAATAATATTCAATAATTTATACATACTGTATAGCAAAGTGTAAATTTTGGCTAATTCGAGGAAGCGCTTATTTGCACTCCAGCATACTAGTAAGAACTGCTTAAAAAGAACAAGAAAACAAAAAGCAGAGGAATGGGGGCTCATATTAATGTTAGGTTAGAGGTAGGGTTGCAGTTTGAGTTAGATTTAGAGTTGAGTCAGGGCTAGGATAGCGATTTTTTGTTTGTGCACCAGCATACAAATAAGCTATGTCTTTTTACAATACAATAAAGCTTTTTAAACCAACTTCAAAATGCAAATTATTTCAACAATAGCTTTGTACAATTACAAGGTACCAGTTATTGTAAAAAAAAACAACTTCACATTCTGTCCTGGAAAATCACGGGAAAACTCTATAAACATTTTCCAGGACTTTCCAGGACTTACAAACAAAATTCAAGGACTTTCAAGGACTTTCCAGGACACCAAAAAAAATCCAGGACTTTCCAGGACTTTTCCAGGATGTGGCAACCCTGTCAATATGAATCTAAGATTAAAAGTAACAAAATTTGGTGGAAAGTGTTGAAAAGACCATGCCAAATGGGCCCTGGAAGCTAATCGCATTCCAGTTTTTCAGTGTATAACTTATGTAACCATTATGGTTTCCCAATTGTCATTCTTGTCTGTAGTTTACTAAATCGATCATTTTATGCCGGAAGCTTTTGCTTTATGCCTTCATTTTGATGCCCTCATCTGTCAACACGATTGTAAATAGACAGTAATTTAAAGCTTTTATCTGAACAAAGAAACATAACCAATCGAAGTTCGAGCAGAAAAGACACATTAGCTGACGGCAAGAATAGCTTGTTAGTGGTCGACAATATTTTTGTGTTAATTTACTGGTATCCTATACTTTTTAGTAGTTTACTAATTAATTGTGTTTTTAATAATAGAAAGTAATTATGGGAATTTAACAAAAAATTTTGAAAGCCGTTAACCACAAACCTGATCAATTTAATGGAACATTAAAAAATTCGAAAGCAGAGTATTTCAGATCTGACTATCAACAACCATAAACACACTTAACGCCGTTGTAACGTTCTTTAGTTCAGTGAAGTTAGATACTTTTGCGAAGTCCCCGGATATTGCTTGCGATGTCACATTCTAGATACCGGTATGACTTAAGTATCGAAAATGTTGATTTTGTACTTTGGAAGGATCCGGTATTAACAGATTTCTTTCTCTACTAATTTTCTAATTTTCATGTGGTGCCTCTGCACACGCTACGAATGGCTATTGCTGCTGTTTTTATAACAAAAATACTTGTCGTAACACATTGATGCACTTTATTTAATTGCTTTTCAAGAAAGCAAGCATCTCAAAATGTTCATCGCTGAGACCAGAACAACGTTGGGATCACGTCTTTTCGGCGCGACCATTTCGGCGCCACCTATTTTGTTGCCGGACATTTTCTGCACAGATCATTTCGGCGCCAATTCGGTGCTCTTTGACAGTTCACTAATTTAGGGTTAGTAAAAAGAACCGAATATTGGCGCTGAAAAGCTCCGCGCGGAAAAGTTGTGTACCCAGAACGTTAGGGTTTCAAAATACGTTTGCCCATGCTGTCTTAGTGTTTCAAAATGTCTTTTCAAAACGAAAAGCAACAAAAGGTGTAAAGCGGCTATATTAACAACTACGTTATCTGCTGAATGAACACTACACGCTATCAGTAAAAATTACACAGTCAAAACAATCCCTGCAGAGAAGATATTAGAACATAACTTATTAGATCGTTAAAAGGAGGTCTTTAATTTAAAATCGTTCTAATATTTTCTCACAGCATGGTTAGCGTTGCCACGTTAGTGTGCAATAAAAAATGCCTAATCCGTAGCACCAACAGGGATTAGATAGAAGTGTTTTATTTAAGAAGATTATCTTCCATTCCATTCTGGCATCTTCCATATTCCATACCAAAATTTCCATTCCATACCATGCCCTGACGATTTGTAGGGTTGGCTTATATGCGGATTTTTATAAAATCATCGTTTCAGGGCTGTTTTTTTTTTGGTCGGCTTATACACAACATAGGCTTATATGTGGGAATATACAGTACTTTTTTTGAAAAAGTTTTGCATAGAAGTCCCAGTGCATAAACGACAGCGCCTAAATGTCCGCGCATAAAAGTTGTAGACCAGTTTTACAGTAAAGCATTAGATTACGACTTTGTTAATACTAATCTGCACTTAAATAAACCATCACTCTCATTAGTTACTACGCTATACTCTACTATAACGATGTACACTTAATAAACTCTTTAAAAGGCAAATATAATATACAGATCAACTTAAACTTTAATTGGCAGGAACCTTAATTTGTAGAAATCGATAAAGTGAAATCTGAAATAGAAATTTCTCAAATTTACCTTTAATGGGAGAATATCAAATCTAATTTGAAAACCAACTAACACGATTGTTCGAAACTCGTTCACTTCCGGAATAAAGTGTGAAATTTGGCACAAACCTTCCCCAGGGTGAATATAACGATTTCCGAAGGGGAACCAAAAAATCGGGCTGGGTCAACTCCTACAAACGGCCCATAAAGATATGCTGCAGCTCCACCTAGCGGTTGAAGAAAGTTTTGTTGTTCTAAACAAGCTTACAGGACCAACCAGTGATTTCATGATTTGATTTTATTGTTTTTGCAATCTAAAATGTTTTGGCATGCCATGTTGTCACATATGACGTCATTTTTTTCCAAAAATTTATGACGGCAAGCAAAATATTGCTCAGTTTGATGGAGTCCCTCAATGATATCAAGCTCTGTCACTTGTTTCAATTATTGGATAAACATCTTGCGTAGCTTACTTTACGTCATTTTGTGACGTAACTATGACGTCATGTTTGCTGAAAATTCCAACAAAACGAGAGCAATTTATTCTACCTTAAAATATTAGTTAGTGACGACATTTTGCAATCGGCTTATTGCTTCAAGATACAATAGCTGCTTGTAACAGATGACGTCATTTTATGATGTCATGTTTGCCAAAATATGCAGCAAAGCAACAGAATGTAATGCAAGCACAATTGTTTTTTAAAAGCATTAGTTTAATGATTATATTTTGTAATCAACGTATTAATTCAAGATACAGTATAATAGCTGCTTATAGCAGATGATGTCATTTGGTGATGTCTTTATATCTGGTGATGTCATGTGGCGGTGTGTTGCCCTTCGCAGCAAAGTTGGCAAACATGGAAGATATACTTTGTGTAGGAACAATGAGAGCACATGGGCATAGTATATTATTAAATGCCAACCAAGCGAAAATTGTCAAAGCGTTGACTTGTGATCTAGGCCCCTAGGTGCACCCAGGGTTGTTAGGCAGCTTGTGCCTTATCAAGGATGGTTTCAAGACAATGGTTTCAGATTGAAAATATTTTGCCAAACGTTGAAAAACGGTGTCATTGTCAAATTGACGTCAAAAAATAGCCAGGGGTGCCGAGAGCCGAACGTGGGCCAGAGGCCAGCTCAAATATAATGGGTTTCCGGTTGTGTGAACTACAAAACATACGGAGAAAATGCCGCTTTAAAAAGGTCTTCACCAAAATTTTTCTGGCCGAAATTAGGCGATCTCAAAAAAAAAAAGTCTTCAGGCCTCACACACTGATTTCATTGTTTCAATTGAGAGGGCCCTCCTGAAATCATGGGCCCCCTAAAGTCCATGAGCCCCAGGGTCATTGTCCCCCCTGTCCCCCTCTCGGTGGCCCTGATAATAACCATTTTGTTTGTTGTACGTCATTCTTTTGACCGTTCTTTGCTGCAGATAGTGAGCCTCCCTCAACAAAATTCTGGTTGCAGCCTTGGATAATAAGCAAAAACAATGTTTTAGAATGTAATGTTGTGTATTACCAATGCTTACGGGGTAATGAATGTATAGCAAGCACAGTTTCTTCAAAATACATCAACGATGGCTGCCTTCTTGCATTTATTGCCCATTGGTACAGTTTTCCAAGAAAGCACATACTTTTGTGCGTACAATTTCGTTCCTTGCACACTTATAATATTTCTGCACCAGCATTTACTATAAGTAGGACACGACGAATGTTTGAAGCTTCCGGCAAGTTAGTTTTGCCGGAGGATATCCTGACTCTGTTGCTTGCCACCCCATGCTTAAACTTGAAGATGGATTTTTAATCAAACACTGACTTCATTTAATGGCTTGAAAAGCTGATCGTTTAATGTGCTGTTTCAAAGCATCCAACACTGGTGGTATATTTTCTATGGTTCTTTCTTCTTTAGCAAACAGAATTCTTCTTGCAAGATTGACTTCACATGTGTTGATAGCAGAACTGTACAGGCACATGTCAAACTATTGCAGTGCCTGA